>JABCKC010000592.1:0-13700 GCA_013186395.1 Fusarium papillatum | reverse complement strand
TCCACATGTAGGTTAAGTGTCCACATGTAGGTTAAGTGTCCACATGTAGGTTAAGTGTCCACATGTAGGTTAAGCATCCACATGTAGGTAGATTAAGAACCTATAGGCTGCCAGTGCCTAATCCCCTCGTTTAGCGCCCAACGACTCAGTTTCTCATGGCGACGCCTCCGTAGGGTTCCGAGAACGTACCAGCGCCTCCACTTTACGGCCCAAATCTAGTCCCTCGGGCTGCTAACCAACGAGAATGGCGGTCGCTTCTTGCCATTCTTTGTGCTATATCATCACTTGCGGCACGCTGCCTGCGATCGCGCTGTGTTCAGTATCTATTAACGATTGCTGGCGCTTATCAGGGCTAGGCAACGCCGTGGATTTCGAGATTTCAAAAGATTTAGCTGAAGCAGAAACACTCATGGTAATAATGACTGAAACCCTCCCGTCGGCCCCTCCAAATGGAATCTCTTCTAATTAGTCATGGACAGTCATTCCGGGTCAACAGTCTCACGAAAGACGATTCCTTTTTTCTCGACGCCCGCACCACCCCATACGTTGCGGTTGGAGAAGGGCAGATGGTTTACTGGAAGGATTGTGTCCTCAGGATCTACGAGTCGACCGATACCTCTAAACCTGTCGACACCCGTGAGGCGGCTTCGGATGGGGAGGCACTGATGCTCAAGGGAACAACCGTTTGGTTCGGCGGCAAAAATGGTAAGGTTAAGCAGGCCTGACAATGCAAGGGGAATGGGGGCATGACTGAGACGCAGCTGGTTCAACATCAATAGAATAGCTTCTCCTTAATCTGGGTACCTTCAACCAGACCCAAAGATAAAACCACTTGGGCTCTCTCCTGCTCCTGAGCAAATACAATCATTGACACGCTATCCGTATAAGGGCGAACACACCTTGCATCCTCTAGACATCGAGGGCTCCTTTCGATTGCATAGGAAACCTCCTGGCCAAACTCTGCGAAAAGAATGGCACGCGGAACGCCCCGTATGGTAAATCTAGGGTAAGGCACGATCGATGAGCCTCTCGGTGAGGTTGTGTACCGCAGCCCATCTATTGCTTCCAGGTAGTACCCAAACCATTTGTTGGCAAAATACGCGACTTTTTCGTGTCTTATTTGCAAGGACATTTGGCAAACATCCAGGCTCGATCCTTCAGCAGGGAATGACATGGAAATTGCGCCAACCAACACATTCTTCTCGGTCGGGTGTACGTTCGTTGCGATGGCATTCGAAAGCTCATCAGGGAAGAGGTTTCTCGACGCATCAAGATTGGGGTTGATCAGCACAGACTCATCGTGCACTAGGTGGAGGTCGCCATATGGTAATATCGGTTGGCCTTGACCTCTCGGGGTGGAAACCCCACTGAAGTCTGGCGTTGGAGGATCTAATATCGTTTGGCCTACCGCGGTGGAAACCGAAGCGACGTCTGGCGTTGCAAATGAATGCGATACCTTCGGAGGCGATGTACCTAAGTACGATGAGTAAAAAGAGCAGCGCTTGCTATGACAAAGAGGGACACACGTCGTCTTTTGGAGCTCCGTGGCGCAGGTCTTTTGGGGCGTGGTGACTCAACCGACTGGCGGAATTGCTCGATCTCGCGTTCTCGCTCGCTTGGAAAGGCTGTAGCTACTCTTCTCGCTACCCGTTGTAGATAACTAATACTGGTATCTGGGCGATTCAGTTCGGTGAAGAGACGTTTACATTCTGCCTTGCCGTTGAAGTTGGTGGCTTGCGTTGTGATCCGGCCCAGGCAATTGTAAGCTAGCCAGCCGCTGAAGCCACCTTCATCGAGGAAAACCCGACCAGGCGAGGTTTGATCCTGCTGGGCCTGGACAGCGATCCATTCGTCGTGGAGATCAGAGGGGACACGCGCAAAGGTCTTGGTATTCTCAACGAGTGTGTTCACCGCTATGGACAGAGACTCGCCCTCAAGCTCAGCATCAGATGATAAAGCAGGTGACGTAACTGGCAGTGCTCCGTCCATGATGCGGAGACGGTCGAGTTAATTGAATGATGGGTGAAGAATTGGTGAAAAAAAGAATAGTAGATTAGGGAATGTAGATGAAGGGATGTAGGTAGATTAGGGACTGTAGATTAAGGAGTGTGGACCGAGGAATGAGGAGACACATGGCGTCTGCTGATTGGAGCGTTGCAGTCAATAAGCGAGGACACCTCCTCACCACGCCACACCAGCCGGCATGTGCGACCACTATGTGACGCTGGTCGAATCACAGTGAACCTTGTCTTCTTGCACATGGACAAGTAACCGGCTTCGCCATGCTGCCAGTAAGGCGCCACCAATGGAAAACCCCACACTGGGCAAAACCCCTCCTCACATACTGATACAATGGATCCCAAAGGTGTTTGGCCTGGCAACCGGTGCGCTTAACCAAAGGCAACGTTAGTGGGCTGTGGAATCGCACCACCAAGTCACATTTCTTTGCGACATTTGGCTGAAGGACTTGAGGATCAGACTCGCGATGGGACACACACAAACACACTGCCGAGATACGAGAGACTTATCCCGCCCAGCTCGTCGTGTGTAGGCAGGCTCCGACTTGAGAATCAGGCCCGCCATGCGGGGTGCTTCGGACTATAAGATGTGATCATATCTCTGGCTGTTCATGCTGAGGTAGTAATGACTCTAGGTAGTTCAACATCCTCAGATTCGCCAGGCTCTCGATAACAAGATACCAAACATGTAAGGACGTGGCCCAGAGACTTGACTCATTACTTACTGTCAAAGCAGTCAGCAAGTGTTCGCAATGTGCAAACTGCTTATCTCAACGACTACGTACCCGGGCTGCCCAGATTCGTGCAACAAAGTCCAGGAAGATGTCGTCACCACCGGTTGCACCGAATTCGCTGCGACTGGTCAACAGTGCGCGAACCCGACCAAGGAGTACCTGGGCGGCTCGAAGAGTAGAACACAGTGCCCAAGACATAAGGATGAGGGATACGGAGACAAGAACAATCGCTGAACAACAGTTCTAAACTGTTTCATGAAGGGTACAGGGTAGAACGAAGTGGGAGAGGGCGGAGGCGGCCGAATGGAGAGAGCATGGTCTAGTAGATAGCAAATATGTTTGCGGACCTACAGTTCTAGCGATTGATCTGTCTTGCGTGAACTAAGGCTTGTACAACCTGCTTTGCAGCCGCAAAGTCCCCGTGCCAGCAACTCCGAATAACTTCACCATGGCACAGATGATCAGAGGCTGGAAAGTCTGATTTCTCGAAACGACTCTTTACCTCATCTTCATCAAGATTGCCATAAGGCTCCTCGCCGTACATAATGAAGTACAATACAGAACCAAGGCCGAAGATATCGTCTGCTTGAGTCGGTACATACCCGCGGTCCCATGCCCGTGATTGGTATCTTGGTCCTGGGGCACCTGTCAAAGCAATGTGTCCTGGAAAGGAACTTCCGGCAAAGTCACATATTTTAAGGTTCAAGTTCTCATCCAAGAGAAAATTTCGGGGTGTGACGTCCTGGTGGATTATCCCGATACTATGAAGACTTTCCAGCGCTTGGGCCGCCTGCAACGCCCATTGATGGCGGGTATCGATGTCGGCATCGTGATGTTTTCGCAAGTATGTCTCAAGGTCACCATTGGATAGATCCCTGAGAACCAACGTCTTGGACTCACTGTCCCAGTCAATCAGTTTGGGAATGAACAGGCTTGAGTCGATGAACTGATAGACGTTATGCTCGTGTTCCATTTGCTCGCGAACCCTCCGTTCTTCGTCGGGGTCATATGGGTTCGGAAGGGGGGTTTTCGCGATATGACCAGAAGGCAGACGCTCTACGAGGGCCGTTGCACCCCGACGAACGTAATCGCCCTTCGTGACGTAGTATATGTGTCCCTCGGGAACGGCATCGGGGACTCTGAAGGTGGAGTCTGGCCAGCTTGGGTGAAGCTTCCGTGCCCATTCGCCAGGTACAGGGACGTATCGAATGCATGGAGGGTATTTTGGAGTAGGCGCGGCTTGTGGAAGATCTTGGACTTGGTCGGAGGGAGATATGGACGCGTGGTCGGGTCGCTGGGATTGCGAGGACGAACATGATGTATGGGTCTATAGTACGCGATTTCATGATTAATACTCAAAACCTTTGACTTGATGTAAGATCTGATACAGAGATCTGATACTGACTTTGGGGGAGTCTTGCTTGCCATCGCAAAGGGCGCGCGTGCCACGATTGAGCAGGCGTGAGATAAATAACCAGGCGCCAATCGCCCAAGGCCAGGCCATTATAAGGGTCCAAAAAGGGCGCTTAATGACTACCAACAGGCCCGAAAGTCGTTTTATTCCGTGGCTGCTCATGACATCGTGCCTTCCGGAAGGTGGTTAGAATGGATGAAGTTGTAAAGCTTTGACAGAAAGGGGGTAACCTTGAAGGACTTCGATAGAAGACTATTGAAACGGGCCCCGGTAATTACATACCGCCAATTACCGTATCAGCACCGGTGCCTTCTCCCAGGACGTGGAAGGCTCGATGTCCCAAGGGCATGCATACCCCCGCGAATCTCTAAAGCCGATCGTAGTTCTTGTTTGACTCGGCATTAGCCTCTAAGACCTCGAACAACTTCTTCATTTACATAGTATCTTCTTCCGGGATACCCCCACTTATGAATCCCGTACAACCTTCTTCTCCACAATAGCAAGGGCAGTGATCGTCTGAACTATCAAACCCATAAGAAATAATGATCCCCGTGTTAGGCTCAATGGCCTCGCCACCAACGAAAAAGCCGAGTTCCAGTTCACGGCCCACAACCCACGGGATGGGCTTGCAATTAGGCTTACAACTATGATTAACGAAACGGGCCAGGCTTCCCATCTTGGCGGCATCAACTTTTTTCCTTAACAAGCACAACAGACTTACAATCCTGCGCTTTGCGCAACCGCAGGCGGCGGTGATGGCAACGTCCATGACGAACCCGCTCGCTGCTCTGCATCCTTCTGATCTAGGTATCCACACTCCCGCCAACCTGAACCGAGGAGCCCGTACAGCTCTCTTGCAGAACAGCCCGGCGATCGTGAGAGTGGTCTTTGGGAGCTTAATTTTAGAAGTCTGGAATCTTGTTCGCCATCAGCGAAACAGTATCACGCCCTAGCTTTAGCGCGCGCTTCCCGGGTTAATTTTAGAAGACAGGGGGCTTCAGCTTCGGTTCCGAGACCGAGAATACGTATCTGTATCCCCTGTTCCCAAGAATAGAACAGCACTGGCAGATAAATCTGCTGAAGCAGCGAGCCTTGTGTGCACATACCTGCCTTGGCTGGAAGCCGCGTCATCAACCAGCACCTCGAGGTAAGCAACAGCAACCAATGAAACTATTTGGACTGGTTTCCAGGCTAATTTTACCTGTCAGACAAACTGAGTGGTTTCAATTCCTGAGCCGAGGGCCCAGAACAGGGCGGCCAGCCCCGCGCATCAGAACCTAGCCGGCAGATAGCCGCGGTGATCGAGTGACGGTTATTTATTGCGCAACGGGTTGCCCTTCTCGCCCACCCTTTCCGATGAACCCTGCCACCTTCTATCCACCTGTCAAATTCCATTTTGGAGCATCCCGTTTGAACGAAACCTTAACCTCTATTAAACAATGTCGAACAAAAGCCGCCGAAGACCCTGTGGTCGGGGGAGATCTACCTCTCCAACTCTGCGTTTTTCCGAGTGCGCCATTGTGCGGGCCCTCTAAAGGTAGTTCCATCACTACAACAGCAGTCAGACCGGAACATGGGTTTGCTTTCCAATGGTTATATCGATGATAGAATCCCATGGCTCGCCATGTTGGAGTATGTAGGGTTTGATAACGTCACGCGCATTGCAATCCTCCTTGCCTTGTTTGCTCCTGCTTCGCTAGCCTTATCGTCTACTTTTCCTACTTCGGCTTGCGAAGACTACTCTTGTAACAAGCGAATAGCGATAGGCCTCGCTTCTTAAAGGCACATAAGGAATTCCTCTAGGTCTTGTTGTTGGCCCAAGGCTTTCTCCAGGGTAGCATTGGTTTCAGTAGAAAGCTGTGAATTAATCGTTAGTACAATCAGGGCGCAGTTCTTGAGGAGCCCCCTGCACTCCTGGTCAGAACGTTGGGTGCCGTTGATGTCAGTGCCTGTGTACGCGATGAGGTTTTCCAGGTTGGTACGCAACGCCCTTTCTTCGCATATTCGTTCTCAACTTGTTTGTAGGCGTCACGGAAGTATTGCAAGTACCACAAGTACCGCAAGTTGTCTGTCCCAGCCGAGGAGTTTGATGCTACGTCGACGGTCGGAAGTTTGGACCGGGGGGGGATGCTCCGTGGGAGACTCTTTGATGGAGCGGGGGCACTCTGCCCTGAGGAGGCCAGGCATAATCACCTAGAGGATTCCATGACATGAGAGATCAGATCTCTTCCAAAGGTCCAAGGATCCGTAGGAGGCGGGTACCCAGCTGGGGAGATACGATAAGGTTTCTGGGGCATGGGGTTATGACTGAAAAAGGATCTCAGGAACCTTCTTCCCTCTGCGCCTCCTGGCAACCAATCCTTTCTCTAAGAATCACCCTTGTCAATATTTACAACCATTCTCCATCCCTGTTTCTACCTAAATGGTGTGTCACGGCCATGAGCGGCTCCTCTTTTTAGGCTCCGTGCAGTGCTCCGCCCTGACTGCCTTCAGGATTCTTTGCGAAGGGGCCTGGGCGAGATCTCTTAATCCTGAATCCTGACTCTGATGCCTGCGGCTCACTGGTGATGCCCCAGTCCCCGACGACTTGGCACCTATGGTTCTTACCACCACAGCAAGTGATTGTGCCCTACCACCAGTTATCTGCCAGTGGCTCTCAACTTGGACTTGTCACACTAGTAGAGTGGGAGCGCAACTATAAAATGCACGAACTCTCCAGCCGCTCTGAACACCTAACAGCCGCCTGCCAGACTTCCCACTTGGTACTCGCCAGGTCAATATCATGAGCGCCCAACAGCATTTTATTTCCACCCTGCCGATTTCCAAGCAAGACTTGGGGGAGTCGTTCATCGATGAAGAAGAATTGGCAACCAAGATTCTTCCTGGTTGTCAGCAAATCGAAGGCGTGGATGCCTTCGACGAAGAACCTAACAAAAGAAAGAGGAAGAGAGAAAGTGAAGAAAGACAAGGAGGTACCAATGCCCTTTCCTTGTGGTAATGGATCTAACGTCCTCACCAGTAAAGCGCTTCAATGGAGGGCCCTTTAAAGACTCACTGCCTACTCCGTGGAAGGTAGACTCTTATGTCGAAGGGCCATTTAAAATCACGCGGGAGGAGAGACTTGTTCGAGAGGAGAAGTATACGATTCTTACTGGCACCTCTTTGCAGTCAATTGATGATATCAAGGATGAGATGTTCAACAGGGGGTGGAATTTGAAGTACGCCACGGTCAGCAACTCTGATGATATTGTAGTCAAGATTCCGTCGAAGTTTGGACATAATTTCCAAGATATCCTGGAAGACTTGAAACAGATGCTTACTGTGGAAATGAAATCGAGCAATTAGGGATGCATGGACAGGGCAGGGAGAGCATCGAAATTAGATGGGAAAGGTCGAGCCCATAATAGCAAGAATACTGGGCGAATGAAATAGTTGTCAAGGATCTGAGGGATGGCACCCCCTTGGCTGTCTTTGAAAATAGTCTGTCCATCTCCATTCCTTGTATCGAGTATACTGATCCCCAGTTTAATATTATTATTGAGAACTTGGTTCTAGAGTGTGATAACTTTGTGCTAAGTAAACTAGTCTCTTTATGGTTACTTCTATATAACTATATAGTTAAACTTGTAGATAGCTCTAAGCCCCATGTTCGCCGGACATTACCCTCGCGCTGCAGAGAGTCCTCAGTTCTTGGAGCAGCGGCTGAGCAACCTTTGCGAGTTCCGGGTCTAGTGGTCCTCCAGGGAGAAATATCTCTTCGCTCTCTGACAGCAGTCGGGAATGAATAAGATGGAAATCCTCGCAAGGCTGTTCGTCCGCATACAATGTGAACACCCAATCAAGGCTCCTCGCACGATTATGTATACTTCTACATAGCGGAAGAGGCACCCTATACCTTTTCTTCCAGGGCAGTGAGTGATTCTTTATCGAAAGACTCTGGAAGTTTCCGGTCCCTCCGTTATAATATAGGACAGCTGTCCTGAGAGTCGTTGAATCTTGCCTAAATAGCTTTTCGAAGCTTGGAATCTGTGTATGGTCTTCTCGTTTTAGAGCTTCCCAGATATATAAGGTGATGCTCGACTCTTTTAGGGAGTATTCGGCCAGCTCTTCATTGAAGTGCTTCGGTTCTTTGAGAGATTCAAGAAGCCCTAAGTAGTGAAGGTCGCCGGTATAGTCCATAGACATCAAGGCAAGATTCATAGGAGAGTCAGCACCGTTAAAGAAGCTTATAAGATCATGTCCAACGAAAACAGGATTTGCGCCGAGGCTTACGGCTTGCTTAAGCCAGCCTTGATGTTTGAATATCTTATCCAAGAGCACGTTTGTTCTCTTAGAGGTGGTCATGTTGAAAGCTGCAAGCTAAACGGGCTGATAGATTGACGTTTGCAACTTGATCGCATTCCACAATATTGAGAATTATTTTTATTATATATATATGTCACAGATCCAAAAATTGGGATACGTTTTCAAATTATAGAGGCCCAAAAAGCGGTCTATCCTATGTACGTCTTAATTCTTGGATTATGTATAACCCAGATCCTGGACTTTGAGTCCTTGTTTTGGGTTCTTTATATGGGCCATTTAGCTCAATCAAGTATAAAGAGGCAAGGTTTTACGCTAGGTCATTCGCCATATTCCCAGGCCTACTATTGAGAGCACTTAGCCCCATATATCTCCTGTTCCCTTCATATCTCGCACCATTTTCGTCACGGCATCCGTACACCATGGAAGATTGCGTCGCTAACTCTATACCCTGCGATAAAAGCGCAATCCTCAGCCGCATTTTCTCCAAAACAACATGGAAGGAGGAAATGGCAAGCTTGGGGTTCACGGCATTATTTATCGGTGTTGATCTTGAGAGATTCGAAGAAAGCGGTTTGATTCCTGATGGTACGACTAGTACGGGAAACAATACCCCGGCCTATTTAGCACTAGGCCTGGCGATCAAGGAAAGCAGGCACCCGCTTGCTAAGTACCCTGATGGCTTTCCGGAGAGGGCTCTATTCTTCGACTGCCTTAAACCCTGGAAATGGGTAAACGAAAAAAGGCATGATCTTCTTATCGTGGAGTCAAACATCGAACTGAACATTAGCGAGTATTACAGAAGGAAGTCTGCAACAACCTTGTTGGCCAGCCCCGCAGATGCTACTCGTCTAGCTAAAGAGCGACCAAATGCGGCGACTGAAAAGTACATAAACCAAAAACATATTACCTATGTTATTAGCTACAGCGATGAAGATCCTGGGCAGATAGGGTTGTGGTATTATGAACAGGACTTCTTATGTGTGGTGGTGCAGCTCTGGGGAGGATATAGGATGTGGCAATTTATCGGCACTGGAAGCTAGATCGAGAGAGTTGAAAGGTTATGTGCGAGCTATATCGTAGTCCCTCCAGTACATGAAGGTCTGAGGCAAATCAGCAATTATGTCTAGATGCACACTTGATCAATGAAATTAGATATGTGGTATATAATCGAGCCTTTTCTATCTGCCGGGAATCCATATGCGTCTATGAGGGTATGGTTTAAAGTATATTAAGATGCCGTAGTTCTGCCTTTAGTCTTGGTTCGCCTGCTGCCTATAGTTTGTACCTTGTTTGAATCCCTTCACCATTAATTCCCATCCCCGATATACTCTGAGTGATCTCCATTTTCAAGCTCGAGCCGTAGCTCCATTATTGGTACGCAGCGTCGCAAAAAAGAAATATACTTCTCAGCTTCCTCTACTTCCCTTGATTTCATAGCCACTTCTTCGCCTAATTCACGGGCTCTCAGCTCAGCAATCTCCAGTTCTAGCAGCTTGTGGCGGAACAGCTTGTCCAGAGCTTCCTTGTTTGCCTTCGTCTGGATCAAATGCAAGTACTCATCATGTAAACTGGCGATTCTTGCCTCAACTGACTGGCTAGAGAGCTGCGCCCCGTCAGAACCAGTCCCGGAACTTGCCACATCATGCTCCATGAACCTGACATCGCTGTCATATATCTGTCTTGTTAAGTTGGCTTTCACGACTGCCTCTTCGTACTCCATCTTGACTTTCTGGAGATCGAGGCGTGCCTCCTTGGCACGATCCTCCTCCATCGAAAGGCGTCCCCGAAGTTCATCGAAGTTTCCGAAGGACATAGCTTTCGTAACAAACTTGGCGAGGGCAGACGGAATGAGCTCCACGCCTTCTTCATCTGGGAGCCACCCTAGAAGTTTTTCTGCCCCCAGGATATCAGCCTGAGACATGTCGTGGCTCTGTGCTTCTCTTTTCGAAAGGGCTTGTATGTCACTCAGGAGCACTGAATGACTTGGCGATAGCCAATGAAGTGACGACGCGTCATGTTCGAGAAGATCCCTTAATAATTGGTTCCTGGCATCAACTGGACATATCGACAGGTCGATAGGATTGCCATTGAGCAGATTCCTGAGATTCATTAACACGAAAATGCCGCAGCTGACTCCGTCACTCTGCCGTGCACATTCCTATTTCGATTGAGTTTAGTAAATTATAGAGACAAATGATATTAAAAAACTCACCTTCTCTTTGAAAGTAATAGTACGGGATGAACCGCACCCCTCTAGCCAGGATTTGAGGCGATCTTTGACCTTTGTGTCGCTTGTCGTACCAGGCAGGGAGTCGTAGAAGTCGCAATCAATCGCAGACGTCGTGATGTGCAAGACACCCAGTGTCCAGTGTCCCAATTCCCTGTGGTGAATGGGGAAGAAGACAATGTCGTATTTCTCAAAGTCTCGGAGCTCCTGTGGCAGCGTCTCTTCATCCGCATTGAACCAGAGTGGGTGTGTCACTCGAGCAGCCTTCTTCTCCCCGTGTTGTAGCCAGAAGATGGCGAACAAGACATCCATCATGAACTGTAGGACACTATCGTTTAATTTTTGTCCTGGCGGTTGTAGTTGTTTCAAGACTTCATCTGCCGTCGCCGTCCATTGCACCTCTTCCGCCGATCGTAACTGTCGCGAACGTTTCATTGGGTGATTGATATGGCCATCTGGGCCTGTCGAGAGTGCCTCCTCGGTCAAGTCAATGAGTTTATGGCGTGACTTTCGCTTTTTGGAGGCTATGGCGCGTCTGGTTAAGTCCGCGACATCTGGCAGGTCATCGTCACCTTCATCAATGACGCCGTCGTCCGCTTCATTATCTGGCTCCTTGAGTTCGAAACGAGACTCTGTTGTTGGGTCATGAGTGGTATTGGGCAAAGAGACCTCAATTGTACCATACTCATGTCGCTCTTCTTTGACGATATCCTTGGTGGTTACCTGCGAGTGCTCGTCAGGCTGCTTCTCAATGCGTTTCATGTTGCCCTCGCCCTTCTTTCGGCCCTCGGCGCTTGACCTCGCCTGACGCACCCCAGACAATTTCATTTTTCCAGGTTTCAATTTTTCGCTTTTTATATGTGGTGTTCGTTTCTGGGAGCGTGAAGAAATGGGATTAGATGGTTGAAGATCTGACACTATCCGGGGTGTATTTTCGTTTTGTGTCTCCAAGACAGAGTCAGTCGATGCCATGATGGCATATATAGGGATAAACCAAAGGAGAAAATGAGAGGGTGGGGCGAATAGTGAATAGCGAATAGAGTTGATTCCACTGCTCGGGAAGGTGTAGGCCCAGAGACAGCGAGCTCTGTCGAAAAGGAGGAAGGAGGAGGGGCACTGACGAGGATGCAGAGGTCTAGCTGTCCCTCTCTGGTGGACGAGGCTATATATAAATTCATTCTCTTGTTCTCTGGTGTCGAGATTCGGCATATTCTCGCAAGGCTCTTGAGGCCTTTTGAAGTTTACTTGAGGAGTTGTACGAATCATTGAACTGCCGGACCACACTAGTGTAGCTTCGGTGACAAACATGATCCTCCTGATCCTCCTGATCCTCGTTGTCTCATCTTGTGCCATGCAAAGGATCAAGTCCTGGTCACTGGCAAGGCAGAGTTCTCAGAGAAGCTGAACTAACCCTATCATTGTGGTTGCACAGGTTTCCAGGGATCCATCGGCATGTTGCTATTAAGGGTGGAGTGACCTTGCCAGGCCCCGACCTCAGCCACCAAGGTGTGGGACGTTGGGCTAATTGAGCATGTTCACCCTCGCCCCAAGGGGCTGAAGGCATCGGCCCGGAGGGGAGCCTGCCAAGGCAGGCGAAAGAGGAATGAGAACTGACAGAGACGCGTGGCGATGCTTTTGGTGGGCTTCGTTATTCGGCTAGTCAGGGGAATACTTGCATGAAATCGGCAACAAGGGGTGACCAACAGAATGCCCCCAACTTAGCAAGACTCAGGACCCAGAAGGAATGCTCCTAGTAGTCAGGGGCAATGGTACACATCATCATGAAAGCTTTGAGTACAGCCAATTGGAAAGCCCGAAGCACCATAGTCCTTCTGCCAACAGCGTGGAACTTTCGGTCCAGCCGAGGATAAAGATAGATACCTTACATCCATGTAACATGGCAGGTCATCCTTGCACGGTGAGCAGTGTAAGTGTGTGGCAAGAAAGATCCTTTACCTAGAACGTTCTCGCCCTTCTCCCCGGATGCTAGGGTCCTATTGTAACCTCTCCCGCAGGGATACAAATTCTACCATCTAAACCAGCCACTAATGCTTCTATCTAACCCCCCCTCTCCGTGATTGCCTTGAAACCCTTGACATAAAGCTTGCTCCTGAAGGAATAGTCGAGTCGGTATCCTTCCTTCCGGTCAATCTCCGCAGTCTAGAATGGCTGTGATGCGGCTGCGGTCGCTGTAACCTTCCTATCCGAGGAAAAATATCATGCGATTCCTCCATCGCTGTGACTGTCTCTGAGACTAAGCCACTAGCAGTCAGTTTACTGGCGATCTCTCCGCCTCAGCTTACCAAGTCGGGCTCTGTAGCCTAAGGAGGTCACTCTCGTTCATATTCCCAGGCCTCGTCACGAGCCCTAGGACCTCCTCTTGTTCCTATTTGGGGGTCTGGCAAGAGGAAGGCGGGAAGAGAAGACATATGGAGGAGGCGAAACCTCCTCGATAGTAGTATCTTAGGGTAAGCGAGGAGCACTTGCCGCATGACAACAAGTGTCGAATGGGACGCTTAGAGGCTGGCCGAAACCTAGTGTCCCATACATGTGACCTGGCCCTGAGTGGCTGACCACTTTGGGGGAGAAGTCATTGGAGGCCTTGGAGGCCTTGGAGGCCTTGACCGGATCCAACAGGAACTAGGATCAGGTGTATCGAGTCTCGCGAACTTGGGCTCAAGGAGGTCGAATCCTCAATGCGGGCAAAACGAACCGGGGCCAAAAATAGGGCGTTGTCCCAGATCTGGGTCCTTGCAGGGGCATGTGATCCCAAAAGTGGGCTCGTGCAGATACCTCAGCCTAAGCTCAGCTCAAGCTCAGCCCACCCCGGCCTCAACTCAGGCCTCCTCAGCCCAAGCTCAGCACCAACTCAGCTTAGAGCGGCAGGAGCTCAGCTCTGAAAACGGAAATGGATCTTGGTGTGCTTGAGTTTCGTCTCCGAGTATCGTGGTCTTTTGACTTACTAGACGCCCCTTGAAGTCCCTTTTTTTATTTTTATTTTT
>JABCKC010000591.1:0-25629 GCA_013186395.1 Fusarium papillatum | reverse complement strand
TTTGCCTCATTCACAGTGTCAAAAGTTCCAAATCATACGAAAATGTTCCCTGATCATCCCGTGCTGCAAAGTTGAATGTGCACCTGAAAATGAGTGGCTTGAAGTGGTCAAGCCACAGGAGACTCAGCCGACTCCATGCGGCAACTGGTTGGCTTCCCCAGAAATGTAATGCTCCGCCCGGGTTATGAGAGTGGCTTCACTTCGCCAAAGCAGCGCTTGGGATTGGCAACAGCCTTCTTGGCATTGTGAGCCGTGCTTGGCACGTAAACAATC
This sequence comes from Fusarium papillatum, assembly GCA_013186395.1. Taxonomy (NCBI): domain Eukaryota; kingdom Fungi; phylum Ascomycota; class Sordariomycetes; order Hypocreales; family Nectriaceae; genus Fusarium; species Fusarium papillatum. The sequence goes on along the minus strand of JABCKC010000591.1, from coordinate 25,356 downwards.
GCCGGTACTTGCATCTGGTCTAGCGAGGAGCGAGGGAATTGACGCCAAAAGCCGTGGAGATGTCGCGGCACTTGACGTGGGGTCTAGCACCTGCAAAGGAGGCTCTAGCAGACGAGCCAACAACCAGCAAACGTCTCGCGGTTCGCATGCAATCTCAATTCGAGGCAGATATCGCAATATGTACCCTCATGGAGGTAGCTAACAAGAACCCGAGTCAGCACTGAGACACCCCTGAGGTCCTCATGCATAGGGGCTGATGGGCTGTTAAGCCACGTTCCACCCTTACTTCCACTGTGTGTCACATATCATGCAGAGTGACCATCGATATTGCTTTTATTGCACGGAGCAGCGCGGCAGAACTCACTCCATCACCAAAGTAGTATTCTCGTTTGCCGTTTGTAATCGTGCACAGCCCCAAAGCTGGAGCCTGGTGTCAAAGCAGCCAGCGGCCGATGCTGTCACCCTAACAAACGCCAGCCAAGGCAGAATTCGAGGGGCCGGCCGATGGAAGAGAGTTGAATGAGAGCCCCTCGATGCAGCACCACGTCAATCACGACTTCTTTGACAGGCATAGGCCTCAAGCAAGATCGTCTGAAACTCACAATAGAGAAGGTCACCACGTTGATTACCCGCTCCAGGTCTTCGGGAGCTTCATGTTATCGATAATCGATAATCAGTGATCGTATCTTATCTCAGGCCTTAGTCAGCAACGCCTATCAGCTCTTCCTCTAGGGTAGGCAATCTGTCCAGTGCACTTGCTAGCAAGTAAGAGTGTAAAGAGTTAATAGGTGCACGAAGCAATAAACTTATAACACGCATTCATAATCTATTAATTTAGTATTATACTTAAATTTTAACTTATAAGGCCTTGGTTCTTAGACATGTGCACTGGCGTATTGTGCTTAGCTTTGTGTTGAGTTGTTCGTCGCTGCTTATCGTCTTATCGCGTCTTATCTTATCAAACCCAGGCCTCGTTTCTCGCGATTCTGCAACACCTGCCAAATTGAGATGCTCAACATTAAGAGAAGGAATGACTCTAGGCTGTTTTCGAGTCACTGGGATTAAGTGGGAAGAAACCATCAACTTCACAATAAATCAGCACCGCTGCTTCAATTGTATCATATCGAGCCAACGCAATGCCCCCCATTCCCCCCCTGTCAGAGAAGCTGATGCGCGTCAGCCTGCCGAGTGTCGCGTTCTGCCTGACCCCTCTTCTGCAAAGTCCGAGCTGGCCAATGATGGCAACACACGATTCGTCAGATGTGCCTCCTTCAACCTCTCAATCTCTTCTTATCGGACTCTACGAGTCGAGTTCCTGGATCTTTTCTCATCATCTAGATCGACTGTTCACTCGGCGCGGCTTGTGTTGACACCGGTAGCCAGTGCCTGCCTCGACTAGGCAGCATCATGTCGTCTATGGCTAGCTACGATGACCCCAGCTACGATGATCCTCTTGCGGTTGATAGCGACGTTGACGTCGAGATCATTGATCGCGATGATATCAGCAATTATAATCCAGAGCAGATACTCCCAGAGTCACCGGAAAACATACAAAAGATCCGTTCTTGGCTGGAGCCCACCTCGTACGATAACGTTGGAGGCGAGTTTCGCAAGCATCAAGCTGCCCATGTAGATGGCACAGGTGTCTGGCTCACTTCGAGCAGCGTATATCAGGAATGGCTACAGGGTGAAGAGCATGGACTGCTCTGGATCAAAGGCATTCCAGGATCTGGAAAGTCGGTCATGGCGGCCAATCTTGTCAACGAGATAGCCGCTTCCAACCCCGGATGTCCAGTTCTGTTCTTCTTCTTCCGCCAAATCATCGACGCCAATCATGAGCCCCAAGCTCTGCTGAGGGATTGGTTGGACCAGGTCCTGGACTACAGTCCTCCCCTTCAGAAGAAACTGAAAACTTACTTGCGCCGACCCATTGATTCGATTCCAATGGAGGACATGTGGAAAGACCTCAAGATGGCGTTGGAGAATCTTCCTGGGAACGCTTTTTGCATCGCTGATGCACTTGATGAGATGGATCAAGGAAATAACGACTTTCTTTCCGCCCTGGGAGATCTTGGTTCGTGGCGGCCAAAGACCGTCAAGGTGTTGATCACCAGTCGTCCAGTCCCAACAGTCGAAGATCCCCTCAGGCTCACTCCATGCCTTCATGTTCGGCTGGAAGAGAAGATGGTCGATGCAGACATCTCGAAATACGTCCAGTACACGCTGTCTAACTCGACTATCCCCCAAAGTGAATGGGAGGTCATCATGAACGCCGTTCCTGGTCGTGCCAATGGCTTATTTCTTTATGCCAAGCTGGCGATGGATGCCTTCCTGGAGCAGGATGCTGATATCACCAATGTGATCTCACGACTTCCCGCAGATTTGAACGTCCTGTATACGGATCTGCTGAAAGAGCACGCTCGCAGATCTGGGGTGGCCGAGGAAATCCAGCACTTGATCTTGCAAGCAGTCACCCACGCCAGCCGCCCTCTACGATTGCTTGAGCTTGCTGAACTGATCAAGGTCCTCAGCCCCGATGGCTCTACACGGGATCTGAAAACAACAAAGAGCCTCATTCGAGCTGCTTGTGGGCCACTATTGGAGATATTGGCGGATGAGACAGTCTCTGTCATTCATCATTCCTTCACTGAATACCTCAAGGGCAAGACACGGTCTGAAGACGACCCTGGATATCCCATTCTGCAGAGGGGCCCAACTCATGCCGCACTCGCTACAAGTTGTTTACACTATCTGCAGGCCGGCTGTCTAGCGTCGGTCTCACTGGACCAACCTCAACGGTATTCACGCTGGCAACAAGAGGAATCGGATCGACCTGTGGGCCTAGAATCGAGACTGAAGCATCCCTTCTTTGAGTACGCTATCAACAACTGGGCTCACCATGCCAACCAATCTGAAGCTGCTGGACATGACCAGACAGCGCTCAACGTTGAGATTGGCAAGTTGTTGGGTAATGACAACAACCGAAGGCGGTGGCTTCGTATGGAAGCCCCAGGATACGAATCCCTGACACCGCTCCATGTAGCGGCCAAGGAAGGGTTGGTTTCATACACAAAGGAAGTGCTCCCAACTTCCGAGGTGGATGCGCTCAGCCGATATGGTCAAACGCCACTGTAAGTGCTCTTTTGAATGCTTTGTGCGGAATAATACGCCATCAACAGTAAACTAATCCATGCCGGTGTCTAGTTGGATGGCAGCTGCAAACGGCCATGCCGAGGTCACCCGCCTCTTAATCGCTGCTGGGGCAGATCGGTATCCTCATCAACCAGATCAGGGGGAAAAGCCACTTCATGAAGCAGCATTGAAGAACCACTTTGAGGTAGTGAGGGCATTTCTGGAGGCGGGATTTGACCCTATTCCACGCACGGAACCAGCTGAAGATGACTACTCGGACTACTACTACATCCCCACTGAAGAGAGAGCACTTGAGTATGCTTGTGAAAACGGGCACCTGGAGACAGTTGAAGTGTTTCTTTCATTCATCGACGACATTGACCTTATTCACCGTGCTTTGGCTTGGGCCGCAGAGAGGGGCAGGTGGAAAGTGGTTGCCAGGATTCTCCAAGTTCCCGGGGTTGATGTCAACAATACGATCGATGGAAACACGCCGCTGTTCCAAGCTTGCTCATGGCCTCAGGATCTCAAGACGATCAAAGCTCTTCTAGAGGCCGGAGCAGATCCAAACGTCAAGTGCAAGGGAACCGGAGCCGACTATACCGAATCCCTTTGTGCCTCGAAGACATTGGGCGCGCCGACACTCAAGTTCAACTGTTTGCATCAAATTTGCCGCTGGTCAATGACTTTGGACCAATACACGTCAGAAGGTGATCCTGAGGTCTTGTCGACTCTCTTCTCGCTTCTGGTCGAAGCGGGTGTTGACATTCATCAACTTACGGCAAAGGGGAAAACTTTACTTCATCGCACAGCTCGATCACCTTTCATGACCCGGTTGCTTCTTGATGCTGGAGTTGATGCCAAAATCGCTGATAACAATGGCCGTACACCGCTACATGTTGTGGAAAGACCAGATGTCATGAAACTGCTCATCGAAAATGGCCATGCCAGCATCGAAGCTCGAACGAGATCTGGACAAACTCCTCTCCTCTACATGCTGGACAGCTCCCATAACTCAAGCATCTTTTATGAATACGGTGATGCCTTCAAAAATACTCCACTCCTCGACCAACTCCTAGAATACAACCCCGACTGCAAGGCTGTTGACCACAAGGGCAACGGCGTGCTGCACCTCGCGCTACAACAACAGCGATTCAAGCGTGACAGGATCAAGGCTCTTCTGGCAGCAGGCGCTGACCCAAACCTCCAGAATCAGGAAGGCTTGGCCCCTTTAACTTGCTTGGACGATTTCAGGTCAGGCGTCTCAGAGCTCTTTGACCTTCTCGTTGACGCTGGGGCCGATATCGACGCCGTTGACCGAAATGGAGCGACTCACCTATATCGTTTGTTTTCAGACAATGATAGGATGAGTACAGAGAAGTTTGATCAGAGAATTCAACACCTTGTTGATCGAGGTGCTTCGTTATTCGCCCGTAATCGAAAGGGCCAAACACTGCTTCACCAAGTCATCAAGCATCATGATGTCGAAGATCGTGAGCAGTCAGAGCAAGATATGTTGGTACGCCTCGACTCCTTGATCAGTCGTGGCCTCAACCTCCAGGCCGTTGACTATTATGGAAACGGTCTTCTTCATGAGCTTGCAATGCGCGTGGAAAATTCGGACACCGAGTGGCGTGAGAGAATGATGTTTCTATGGGAACAACTCATTGAACGCGGCCTAGACGTGGAGGCCAAGAATCATGTCGGACGTACGCCACTGCACATCTTGTGCGCCCCTGGTGCCGATCGCAAGAATGTCGACTTTAACCCACGGGCTTTCATGCCCATCGACTATGTCATCTCGCGGATGAAGAAGGTCGACTGCCCTGACCTCGATGGCATTACCCCCTTACACATCGCAGCGTCAGGCGACGAGTACTGCACCAACAGACTCCTGGATGCCGGTGCTGACCCCAAGTTAGCCACCTATGAAGGCATGACTCCTCTTCACATTGCTGCACGGTGCAGAGAGAGCAATATGGTTGGACGTCTGCTAGTCGCTCTTCAAACAAGATACGGCACGACGAAACCCGTAACGGGAGTTAACGCCCAAACATTCGACCGAGAAAAGGTTACGCCGCTCTTCTATGCTTGCCTGTCTGGGAGACCGGAAACAGTGGCCCTTTTGCTTGAGGCTGGTGCCAATGTCAAGATTGGAAATCGAAAGCCCTTCGAAGCGTGCATTGGCTTCGAGCTTGAGGACAGGTTGTGGAAGGATCCTCACCCGTCGACGAATGTCCCCGAGAATGGAAAGGGTTTGACTGCCGTGAAAATTGATGATACATCTCGTCGAGTGCCAAATATTCATGGATTAAACGGGCTGACCGAACAAAGTGCGGCCAGGCTCGAGGAGATTCTCGACATGCTCATCAAGCATGGCGCCCAAGTCTATCGAATCGATGGCTTTGATGATGGCAGCTTCTCCATCGGACAGGCTATCCGAAAAGAAGAACATTATCTTGCCGCATGCCTGAAGGGGGTGTTGACCGAGCATGGAAAGTTGAAGGAGCATCAACATGAAGTCCACATTGCGGACTGGTCCAAAGTTCTGCAACCCCTGACGAATGAAGCCTCAATTGGTATCATGACGGATCTGAGACTTCCAGTAGCAGGACAGAGCAATTTTGAGCTAGTGTCTTTCCTCCTAGCCCGGAGGAAGTACTTCCTCGTGGAGCGCCTTGCCCATATGGGAGCCGTTTTCCTCCCGAATCGCGACAAGGACTCCTGGGGCTTACGATCTAACCTGTCTACTCTCATCCGTTTCGGATTTTCTCGCCTTGTTGACAAAATCGGTACCTTTGAGGCAGAGTCGAAGTTGGAGAAGGGAGATTGGCATGCATTTGGAGATAAGACACGACCTGGTCTTTGGAATGCTGGGGGGGGCTTCTTTGGATCTAAGAAAAGCCATGACTGCCTGGAACCTTTCATCATGGAGGCTGTCCGGAGACAACTCCCCAACATGGACGTTGTCAGGTTGTTGGTCGAAAAGTTTGGAGTCGATGTCAACGAGATGTCATATCCTCCAGTTTCGGCAAGGGATATTGAAAAATCCTCGGCCCTCCATCTTGTCGCCTTTGGCCGAGCATGGTGGCATGTTCACCAGGCGTTGCCGTACCTGCTCAAAGCAGGTGCTGATATCAACATTCGAAACTCAAACGGGCAAACTCCGCTCCTCATAGCACTGGGAGGACATGATGGGCGCTACCTCTACGGGCCATACTGCATGGATGCGACCAAGATGCTGATCGAGGCTGGCGCGGATGTCAACGCATTCGACAAAAAGGGAACCAGCTGCCTCGCCCTCGCCCACAGAGACATAGACTTGATCAGACTTCTCAAGTCTCACGGCGCGACTGTAACAGCGGATGTATTGTTTGCTGCTATCTATGAGGCAAGCATCGAGGGCCTCGAAGAGTTCCTTTCGGGGGAAGTTGATGCAAACATGCGCCGGCCTGGGAAGCCAAGTGACAAAGAAGAACGCCCAAGCCAGGATAATCGTGCCAACTGGACATCGACGACTACGGATGAGCATGAGGTTTACCCTCTTATGCGCTGCCCCAGGGGATTGGGCAACAAGTGGATTCTGAGTCATGGTCTCGCAGGTCAACAAAGGACTGATGAAGCGTTCCAGATGATGCAACTTCTACTGGATCATGGAGCAAACCCACTTGCAAGGCTTCGACAAGTGGAAACGAGTTCCAAAGACGCTGACGTCAAGTCATATGTCGAAGTGACGGTCCTGCATCACATGCTTCGAAATGGGTTGCTGGTTGGACCGATGCTCAACGTCCCGGGCTTGGATGTCAATTGTCGAGACAGCAAAGGTCGTACTCTCCTCCATGCGGCGTGTGAGGGTCGCTTTGGGGCTGACTATGAGGTGGTAACCCGCCATGAGGACGAATATCGAATAGATGGCACGACCATCTTCAAGAAGCTCCTTTCTCTCGGTGCTGACCTTGAGGCCAGGGATGACTTTGGTCGGAATGTCCTGCATCACATGCTTCAAGATCACGAGGATCCGAAAAAGTTTGACCAGTTTGGAGATTCGCTTGCCTATGTCCTGAACAAAGCACCAAATCTCATGGATCAGCCAGACGGCGACGGTTGGACGCCGCTGTACTACGCAATCCGGCAGGGTGGTCGGAGAAAGAATGTTCGTGCAGCAAAGGCTCTCTTGTCAGCTGGAGCCGATCCCTCGGTGGTTGCAGCGAATGGAGAGAACCTTCTACACGTACTTGCTCCTTATCTTGAGGTTGAGAAGATACCCGTACTGTTTGAGGAGTTGGCGGGAAGGGGGTTGGATGTGAACAAGCGAAACAACATGGGAGACACACCACTGTTTACATTTTACAACCGTGCGGACAGTAATGAGTTGTTCTGTGAGAAGAGAAGAAGGCGTCAGCTGAGCGAAGATGGGACGAGTTCTCCTCGGTCACCCGCCTATTCACCGGCCTCACCCGTCTCTCCCGCCTCACCCACATCGCCCGCCTCACCCGCTTACTCTCCTGCCTCACCTGAATCGCCTAGGCCGCCGACGCACCCGCCCATCCCGAAGAGAAAACTGCAAGAACTCGGGATAACTAGAGAAAGGGAAGCAGTCAAGATGCTGAGAAGGGTAGACGCCGACTTCTTTGCCAAGGACGCCAAAGGCCGCGGATTGTTGCACGTTGCTGCAAGTAGGAGCGTTTTGACCTTTAGTGACTTGATGGAATTGGGCCTGGACACGATGTTGGAGGACGATTCCCAGCAGACGCCTCTTGATGTGGCTGCTGCTTTTGAGAATGAGAGTGTGCTGCAGCTGTTTGAGAAGGATAAGAAGGACGGTGTGAGGGAGGCCAAGGTTGCTCGTTTTCCGTTGCCGATGCCGGGCTCCCCTGAGTATGACGACATGGATCCGGTTGCGGATGAATGGCCATGATCAAATGAATTTGAATAATAGTAGGAACACGGTTCGGATTTTGTATATAACTTGCTCTATTGGAGATGTACTTGAAATGATAAAGATGCTTTTCTAGATATTACTCAGGTTTACAAGGTTGACTCTGCTATCTTGAGACAAGGGAAGGTTGACAAAAGCTCCTTCTGTGCAGCTGGCAAAGGTTGTGCCTTCTTGAACTTCCTCCTATTTGTTCACCGTTGAAACATCTCTAGGAGTGATTTCCAGTAGCCAATCCCCAGAAATAAGCAGCCCACGCGCCAAGAATAAGCACAATGACAGCTCCAAAGTTGATGAGACCAAGCTTGCGGTGCCATTCAGCACGTTCAGAGGACTCGTACTCCTCCTTCTTGGTATTGATGATGTGGCCGTTGTTAACTCTCTTCTTGCGGCTCCACTGCAAGAATCCAATGGTGTCAGTCATGTATCCAATAATAATCATGATGGCAGCGACGACAACTGAACCAGCTGCAAGAGTGACGTATAGCACGGTGACGTTCTTGTAACTATCGTTGTCGCGGTCCTGGATGACACCAGCAATGACTCCGACGATGATGGTCATGCTGTTGTTGATAGCAATCTTGATAGCGTACCCGGATCCAAAGACTTCTTGATACCACATGCTAGTGCGGATGCTGTCGATGATGACGGTAGGTCCAAACGAAGAAGCAACGGCATAGATGCCAAAGCTGGCTGCTGTTCCAGAGACAGTTGGACCCCAGGCTGCGAGGCACATGGAGATGAGCATTCCGGAACCGCATACGATCATGACTGTGAGACGTTGTCCAAGAATATCGATAAAGATTCCGACAAGTGGCACGAAGAAGAAACCCAGATACTGCGACATGGCTGAATACCATCCTGCCTGTACAGCTGAGATGTTGAAGCGTTGTTCTGCGAGTTCGGTACCGTTGGAAGAGAAAATGCTGGCTGTCGAAGTCTGGAAGAGAGAGAACAGACAGATCAGCCAGAAAGACCAGGGAAGACGGAGCATCTTGCCAATCTCAAACTTCTTATTGTTCTCAGTGAGCTTCTCTCCAGTAGCAGGGTCGCGAGTTCCAGCATAGCGCTTCTCGCACCAGCGAGTGAACCACCAGAAGAAAAGGGTGGCAACGTTAGTGAAGAGGTTCATGAACACAGCCATCCAGTAAGCCCAGCTAAAGTCGCCTAGGTTCTTCGAGATGACGTTTGCTGTGGCCTTGCCGACGAAGGAACCAATCTTGCCAATGCCGAGTTCGAATGCAAGAGTAGAGGCGAAGCCGGATGAAGGGGGGAACCAGGAGGAGAAGATCTTGTACTGGGCTACTTGTGTTGCTACGTCGCCAAAGGCTTGAACGACGATGCCGAAGATCATGAACTTGTAGTTTCGGACTGTGGTGGCTGCTGCGACGAGGATGGCGCCGACGCTGAAGATGGCGTTGCCCCAGAGCATGGTGCTTGCACCTCCGTAACGGTCTGTGAGGATACCGCTGAGAAGAATCAAGGCGGTCTTGATAAAGTTCTCACTCGTGTCAAGAACGGCATACTGCGTGTTGGTGATGTGTAGTTTCTGGAGAGTCGATTAGGCATAGGTCAATTTTCAGATGATGTAAACAACTTACCTTCTTCAAGGTACTCTTTAGAGCTCCTGTGACGCCGCTGCTCCAATGGCCTCCAAAGCCAATCATACTGACGACGACGACCGAGAGGATCTTCATACTCAGAGGAACGGGCTTCTTGCCATTGTGCTCCGAGTCGCTGTCATCTCGGTCAACGGCAGAGGCATTGGCCGAGGCATGCTCGGGGTGCTTTTCTTCCTTTGAGACATCCATGTCGTAGATGAACGAGGATCAAAGCCAAAGAGTGCAAGTAGAGAAAAGATTGATGCGCTGAAGAAAGAGATAATCTGATTGAAGTCAGCGATGGCGCCCTTTATCAGATCAAAAAATTTGTGGGGGGCCCATCAAACGAACAAGGTTCGGTTCGTGAACCATGACTAGCAAAAATAAAAAAGTTACTAACTAGCCGATTCCCTCCAGCTGGTACGGTAAAAAGACGCGTCAGTCCCACCCTGTGACGGCGGCCGACGGGGGGGAGGGAGGCCCTGGAAAGGCACCTGAGTCGATGGTCTCCCACGCTTTAAAAGCTCGGATCGTGGGGCATTGAACGTGGGATTTTCGAGGTCTACAGAGAGAGAATGCATCGTTATTGTATCGTAATTTAATAAGAATAATTTGTATCGTGTTTTCTATGACTTACTCAAGTGTTCTGAACCAAATACCTCTCCTTTCGTAGAGAATATGAACCCCAGATCAACATCACTCAACAGATCAGATAAGACAACCGACACCATCTACCGATCAAGAACGGTTAGCTCGTCCGGTCGGCGTGATATCGGAGCCGTAAGGAGCATCAAATTTCTCACCGTGAGAGGATCAGCCCCACAAACAGGGGTAAACGCACTATTTCCTCTCACCGTGAGAGAAATAAAGATTTCGGATCTGGGCCTTTCAAGATTATCTTGCCCCATAGTTTTGTCAAGAAGCCCTTGCCACCGAGGAGAAACCATGTGCTTATGCAGCATCGTCCGTCGCTTGGCGGCTGAATTCGACCCGGATGAGGCCATGGGCCTTGTCTCTGACCTAAATAAGCATCTAGCGGCTGTTCGGGCTATCCTCTCCAAGTCGAAGCCACTCGCTCGGGAGGTCCGATATCAGGTGGTTCCCAATAATCACCGCACAATGAAGATTCTTTCGGTACAGTCCGTTGATGTTGGGGGAGTGGATCAGCTTTACAACAGGTTCAAGGATCATGTACAAGACTTCTGGGGCTGTTCCGAGAATAACCTCCACCAAGAGTTGCGTCGAAGACTCGCTTGCGTGACCATCTTTCTCAGGTCCAAGTTGGACTCTGAGGCGTGGGTCTCGGCTGGAGTTTCCGGCGTTGTGAAGGGACAAAAACCTTCAGAGCTTCGTTATGCGGGTAACAAGTATATCAAAATTGCACGGAAGCTAGGAGGTATTGGGTCTATTCTTTGGCTTCCGCTCGAGGTGCCATCTTCAACGTGAGTTATCCCTCTACCTACATCATCGAGTGCTTATCAGATCTAGATGGGAGAGATATCTCAACATTGACGATGAAGAAGTATTTGACCACTTGCGATCGATCGGACAAAATATCCCCAACTATGACAACTTTGTACAGCGTTTGATCGCGTGTCAACTTGACGGCTAGTAACATTCCTCCTAGTTCTCGGCGGTTGTCTAACGAACAGTAGATTCTTCCATTCAACTCTCACCTTACAATCTCGCTCTTTCCTACGATGACTGCTTCCCAACCTCCGATCAAGTCGTCTTGATCCTTTGCGCCTTCGGTGGTTCTCCAGTTCCCCTCGAACTGCTTAAAAGCGTACGGGTTCCCCATAGACATTGGACCAATGACGGCGAAATCGACAGTACCTCCGCCGTTGACTTTGATCTCCCTCGAGGACTTGTAAACGTCTTATCGGATGACAAGTACCTTGATCAAGCAATCCAACGACTCGAGATTGCTCAAGAAGTATTGGAGGATGGCAAGACAATGACCTGGTCCATCCGGCCTGAATCAATGACATCCATCACAAGCCGCCTATCTTCCCAGACTGTGGAGGATCTGGCGACTACCGCCTTGAAGCTCATCTGTTTCGCATGCCCCCTCGTCTATGAGGGCAAAGTTAACTGGTAAGTGCATCATTGTGATGCTGGGCCACCCGCTAATAGTCCTCCAGGCCTCCCCATATGAAGAAAGCAATCTGGACTTTGTTAGACAATGCCACGAACCAGAAGCGAGTACCCATGTCTCTCAAGACACACGTCATAGACGCCCTCATGTTCTTCACCGAGAGGGACTTCTTCGCGATTCGTCGTGTTGCCATTGAACGAGCCAAGTCGCTGCTGCGCAAGTCGATGCCATATTATTACCACGCCTCTATTGCTCTTTTTGACAGCATCATGCTTCGTCTTGATGGAAATCTGGAGAGATCAGATGCCAGAATAATCGACTTCCTTGCTGAAGATCACGATACTGGTACCCGCTGCGACAATGCTCTCCAAGGGAGGCTTCACATCTCTCACCTTGAAAACAAGATTCATCGTTACGACAACGACGTGGCTTCTTTCATGTATAAATGGGAGGGAATCCATCCGCTCTCGACGTTCGAGATTGAAGTTACTCGCAGACTTCAGGGCACAGCAGCGAGATATTTCCATTCTATAGGGGACTTTCAGACAGCCAAGGCCTCTTTGGAGCAACACCTATGGCTCAACTCTACACAACCTATCCGCCTTAACACAAGGCTTCTCATTGTCACCCGGCTTGGGGAAATTCACTGCGAGCTGGGAGAGTTTGAAAAGACTCTTGCTGTGCTTCAGCCAGAGCTTGGGGGCCTGACCGAGAAGAAGGGCCGTCCTTTTCGTCGATTGTCAATGGCAATGATAGAAGCTTATCTCGGACTTGGTATGTTGGATACCGCAGAGTCCATTATTCAGCAGTTGGCTGATGTCGAGCCACCTGAGCTGGACGACATCAACGACCAAATGTTACATATGCGTCGACTGATTCTAGTCTCCCGGACTGCCCACGAACGATTACATTTTGAAGAGGGTTTGCGATTGTGGAAGTTTACTCTACAAAGAATGGAGAGTCTTGTGACCTTTAAAACTAGGCATGGTTGGGTTCTGGCTGTCATCTATCTCTCCATGGCTCACGCTCAACTGTGCCTGGGCGATGGTGAGGGGGCAAGACAGTCGTGGGATGTTGCTGTACAAATATCCATGAACGAAAGATACGAGTACGCTATTCCAATACTTGCGACTTCATGGTTGCAAAAGATTGTTGGGGCTATTCATCAGGAGCGAGGGTGGCCGTTCCGGGTGATGCTTCCAGGAGGGAAGCCAGATATGACATGGCAGTAATCATCAACGGCTCTGGCATATTCTTCTAGAGAACAAGAGATAACTAGGAATCAGATTAGTAGGGTAAGGCAATAACAGAATGCCTTGAGATAATGGAGGCTCTTGACGTTATGGTAACAACTTGGGCAGATATGTCTGATAGTACATGAGAAATAACGAAAAACATCCGGCATTGGTATCTTATTGCTCGCGTGAATCCAATAAAACCCCGAATCCATCCTCACTTGTTCTTTGACTTCCTTGAGCTCAGTTTCCATGTTGAGGGTTTGCTCCAACGAAGGCTGGACTTGGTCTTTCCGGAGGAACCGTCTGCTTCCTCAGAAGGGTCATTGGACTGAGGGTTCGCGTCAAGCTCGACGGGTATAACCTGCTTCTCTGGAGGAGGCGTGGCTGTTTTCTCGGAAGAGTTGGTTTGTACTGGTACTACCAAACTCTTAGGCACAACCTCCTCGTTTGAAGGTAGTTCAACCACTGGTCTCGGCTTTTCATCGCCGACCTTGAGGTAACCGTCCGAGTCCGTCAGAGATCGTATTGGAAGTTTAACTTCCTCTCCAGGTAGCTCGCAGATGGGTGGTGGCGCTGCAGATAGCTCCGAAGGTGCGCTGTGACTGTGTGCCAGCGCGACGCTTGAGGAGCTTCTCAGAGACGCGTTCCTTGGGACGTTGTCGAAGCGGTTGCTGTAGATGATCTCCTCGATGGAGCCTCGTAGCTTGTTGAACCTGAAACCAACCGAAACCTTCTTGAGAGGAATGAGTTGGTTGATTTCATCGTGGACTTGCTGCTGAAGTCGCTTCTCCTTGCCCGAGAATGAAGTGATGGTTGTCTTGGAGTAATACTTGGCGGCGTCTTCGATCTGCTTGATGGAAACATACTTGCCATCGTAGCGGAATGACCGTTCAAGGATCAGGATCATGTCGCAGGAACACTTGAGAAGCATTCGTGCGGTGGGAGGGAGACCAAGGAGACACCCAGCAGCACCGACAACAATGCCTATGCCTACCGTAGGCACCGCAACACCTACAGCAACAGCACTAACACTGGCAAACTGCGTCAAAGACACCTTAAGAAAGTCCCTCATATTTCCCATGACCACATCCGACATGATCTTCTCAACCTCTGCAGGCGTCGTCTTGGGGAAACCAAAGCACTGCAACACGTGCTCACAGATGAGCCGCGACACGGTGGGTGTTCCTATCATACCAGTGAAGGGAAGGGGAACGGCTGCGGTGCGAACGGCGTGGGTTCCAAGTCTCATACATTCTGTAATGGCCGAGTTGATCTTCTGTTCAACATCAACTACTTGAGCGGCAACACAGAAGAGACGTACGCGTTCGTCGACGATGAGTCCGAGAGTTTGCGAGAGGAGATCCTTGATACCTGCATCATCATCTGGGAGCAGTTAGCGGGTAAAAGTTGAGGGGGGTGGGAGTTGATTCCACCTTTGGAGAGACAGCAGAAACCATCTGCCTTGTAATGCTCGATCTGCGAGAGTTGGTTCCGGAGCTCGGCGAACTGAGCCTCGGCTATCGCATTGGCCTTTTCCTCAGCTTGTTTCTTGGCTTCCTTATAGTTTCCTGTTTCTTCCATGATCTCTTCCAAAAGTTGCATCTTGCGGTATCCCAATAGCTTATCTTTCTTTGTTCCAACAACAAATACAGGAACCTGATGCGAGTATTGGGCAATAGTCGCAAAGGTTCTTTTGTCGGCTTCTTCGATGCGAGCCACGTCTGAATCAACACAGAACCTAGAATATGGGTGAGATGTGGGAGCACAGTAGAAGTCAAGCAAGACTCACCAAATGACGTGAAGAGCTTCTGCGGGATCCTCTTGAAACGCTCGATGTCTAAGGAACTTTGCAATCAAGTCGAGTTCAGTGTCACTGCCCGCTTGCCATCCTCTGGAGTCGTGGATGAGCAGTCCAGGATGCTTTGGTGACTCAAATGCCACGTTGATGTCGTGCACACCCTGCTGGTACGACAAAGACTCGTCCGTCATCTCAACACCAAACACTTTGTTGATGAGTGTCGACTTGCCCACTCCCGTCTTACCACAGACCAGGATTCGGAACGCCTTCACACCACTGGCTTGGAGTTGCATGTCTCGAAGCCAAGGGGCAAGTGACTCGCTATCCTCGACTAGGTACGTGTCTTGGAAGTTGGTGATCTGAGTCTTGAGCGCTTTGAGATTGGGGAGCTCAAAATATCGGGGGTAACGGTCAAGGACACAGAAGAGGGATGGATGGATCATTGTGCCATTTGGACCTGCAAGATGTTAGTAGAAGGAATGAAAAGATGACATCAGCCCTACCATTGTCGCTCCAACCTAGTAGATTTCCATCAGCCCCAAAGATTTTGCGTGTAGGACTGTGCTTGTATCGATCTGATTCAAGCTTCAAGCTGTGGACATCTAATCCAGAGGCTGATTTCTTAGAATGAGAGCTCTGGATGTCAAACATGCTGAGTCTAATGCCATTTGTGAACTGCAGCAGCCACTGGATATCTTCGGAGCCATCGAGTGTTGGCAAGTTGCCAGCGAACTGAGGAAAAACAAGTGACATTGGGTTGTCGGCGGCCGTTGCGCTCTCCATAGACAGCAAGCTCAGCCCAGCGTACAAACTCTCCAAGATTATCCATTGGAGTGGATAGAGGGAGAGGCCATCATGGGCTGTACCACCACACAAGTCCTCGTGTGTGCCCAAGAACCAAGCTTGAATGAACGATCGGGTGGCCACCTCAGCCTCTTCTGGGGCACTGAAAATCTGGAGAGCTCTGCTGCTGCGGGTCTCGTTTATGGCGAGGGCGTGTCGAAGAATCTCAATGGAGGAACCAAACGAGATGTCGTATGCGCTGCCCTTTGGCGGTGTGCGAATGACCGTGTCGAAGAGACCGACGAAGCGTATCCGAGGAGGCTCATCGGCGTGAATCTTGATCTTTTGGATGAGTTGGGGGCCATTTTTGAAGTCGTCCTCAAGCTGAGCCTTGATGAGCGCAAGTGCTGCATCATAGAGGTCGTCGAATAGCTCAGGTGACGCTGTCTTGGCCAAACCAAGACGCTGGACAATTCCAGCGACTGCCCGAGCTACAAAGGCGCCATGGCCCGATCCGTACAGCCAGAGCTCGTCCTCAGGACGCTCGAGAGTTGAGGAGATGTCCTTGACAATGGTCTTGATGAGCTCAGGTGTTGTATCGGCATTAGCAGACTTTGGTTTCCATCTATCGCTCAGCTTGGGAGTACTAGCAATGGCGGTGTAGTACTTTGGTATCTGCGCGATCTCAACTCCTCCAACGTGGCAAACACCCTCCCTAACCAGGGTCCCGATCCTCTGAATGCTAGAGGGGTTCGTGTCCTCTAGCGAAAAAAGTTAGCAATGAGCGGTGTCAAGATCAAAGATGAAGGTATATTCACTCTTGCCGTCTTGCGGCTCACAGCCGTCCACCAGGACGATTAGACGCTTTAGTCTCCCGTTACCCGACATTTTGGGTGTGCAACCTCTGGGATGGGAAGGTTTGAGCAGACGATACAGTTTTAATTAAGCGCCCAAGCGAGCTTATTAAACGACGTCAGACCATGGAGAGCGGGGAATTCAACATGGTAGGTTTATTGGCTCTTTCAAGGGTAAGCGTCATTTCAGTGCTGACCGTAAGCAAGGCTGAAACACAGCCTAGTGGCTATGCGGATGCGGATGCAGACAATCGAGGCGACCCCTGTTTCCTTGGCCACTTGGATAGGGAAAATGTGTGACACTGCATTTCAGCTTTCAACTAGTATGCCTTGTGGCATGCACTTGGCACCAATAGAGTCCCTCCGAATTGGTTTTATTATAAGTAATACTGACTATCTAATGCACCTCCTTTTGCCCCCAACTCTTGGCCTATGATTCAACTCAGAGAGTCAACCATGATCGGCAGATTATCGTGCTCAATAGATGAGCTCCATTAGTAAGCGCCTACAGGCACTTGTTGGCCTCGCGGGTAATGATCTCCTTGATCTCACCCTCCTTCTTGACAATGGTGATGCACTGGGCCTTGCCCTTGGCATCGGGAGTGATGGTAACCTTGAGGCGACCGTCGTCCTCGGTGGAGTAGGTGAAGCTGAAGCTATCGTTGTTGCTCTCGTGGCTGACGTTGGTGTTGGTGTTGCCCTTGGTGTCACCCTTAGTAGTGGTAGTGGTGATTTTGCCGTTGTTGCCAAGGAAGGCGCGGCCCTGGCAGGTAGGTCGTCGAATACCGAAGAAGCTGGTGAAGCCGCAGGTCGCGCCGTCAAAGGCCAGGCCAAAGATGCTGGTGCCGGCGTGGATACCGGTTTTGACGATGTCAGAGGCAGCACCGACAATATTCCCGAAGGCATCAAAGATGCCGGCCTCCGCACGAGGGGCCTGTAGAGTTGTCAGTGTTGTTGGGGGTAACTGGGTTGTTGAAATAGCTTACAACGGGGACGGCCATGACAGTGTTGGCAGCAACGGCCAGGATGGTGATAGCGGCGGTGACCTTCATCTTGATGGTTTGGGGTGGTTGTTTGGAAGTGTTGGAAAGTTGTAAAGGTGAATGATTGTTGAGATGATTGCTGTGCTGATGCTGATGAAGAAAGATAGACTTGGGAGGCGAGAAGCTTGATACTTATACTACGATCTTGACCCTTCTGTTCACAGACTACTACACAGTAGAGGCATAGAAACCATCTATCCTATCCATCTATGCACGGCTTGGCATTCCTATCCAACTAGACCGCATCTCAAGTCGGACCGAGTCCTCTGCCGACAGAGCATAGTCCCGCTCTCAACCTTTTTGCGACAAGGTTTCAGTTTGGATAGGACCCTTAGACCCTTGGACCCCGAATGAGGAGCGGAAAGTTAGATTTTCTACTAGAGAAAAACAGTCTCAATGCATTCGGAAGAGGTCGTCCCTCCGTGACATGCCACTCGCCGAGTATCTTTCAGTACCTATCTCATAACTAGGTATCGCCAAACGGGCATCTGTTATCGGTCCACGATAAATCTAACCAGAGGCATCAACATCTTCCATTTCATCAAATCTACATAACTGAATAGATCTCCAGTCAGGTGATTGGTAAGATTGAAAAGGTTCTTCACCGCTTCCAAATAAAGAAACCCACCCAACACGGCTCAGGGAGCTAATGCGACGTGCCGTCTGCCGTAGATATTTCACATTCCTCAACACTCGGGCCGACTCCAACCGCTTCACCCTTTTCCCTATTGTTGCAATTATAAAACATCCCTTGACCCGTTCCATAGTCTCAAGACAGTGAGAAATGTCCCCATATGAAATTAAGGCTAAGAATAAGGCCGGTGCCGACGGGTGGAAACATCCGGTGTCATGATATGCATGTGAATTTGTATCTCCCGTCCTGTTTTTAAATCATCAGGATAATTTGAGGGATTGTGAGGTTCTTGTGATGACTCCCAATAACGTTAGAATCCCTATAGCTGCCACGGTTGTCAGATCGATGCTTTTCAATTAGGATTAGTGTTCAACCACAGAAGAGAATATGCATATTCTCGTCGGAGGGAGTCGGGATATGGTGAAACTATTCATGTCTACTATTCACGTCAAGGGATATGGAACCCGGCCCGTCTCTTCGGCAGTTCGCCGTGCCGGACATGAAGAACCAGCCACCGCGTCTCACGATAGGAAGGGCCAAGGAAGTTTTCGGCCTCACTTTGGGCAGTGATCCATCTTACCCTAAACGCTAGATAGGAACTCAGCCTGTTGCCAGGGCTCTACTGTCGTCTGAGGAAAACCCAATGGGGGTAGAGAGAGTAGACTAGAATCTAAGATGGTACAAGTCAAGCCCGTAGTAGCATGAATTTCTCACAGAACAAAGTTTATCGAGTCAACTTGTATCTCACATACTGTTCTGAGTAACCTGCGGTCAAGTTATGGTTTGTATTGACAGGTCCGGCCTCCAAGGGCCTCCTCACGACGCTGATCCCAGCTGTTGTCTTGTCAGGCCATGACCTAGTAAATCCCTCCACCACTTTGAAGTTGACTAAAGGCATTTTAACATGAAAATAAAAATAGCTGTTTAGCGATGATCACCACGGCTGAAACATAGTCCTATGACTTGCGGCTTCCCAAAAAGCGACAAGACTCACACAATGCCTTTCATAGTAAAAGGCTAGCAACTACAACAGTAAAAGACACAGTTATTAGGAAATTACGGTATTAAATTACAACATCAAAACCAAATGCCGTAAATGTCCATAAATCTAATGTTTATTCAGAATGCTCATTCCAATAACCAGTTATTATATGCCCAAGTTGTGCCTAGGTTATCTCAATGGTCCTCTTAATAGTATCTGTCAGAGACTGTACCGGTGAGACACAGCAGGACGACTTGCCTCGAAGTCTATGAATTTACACATCTCCCCGACCAGGCGTGTTGTCTTCTAACTTCCTAGTACTACTCTCGGGAGATTGGGCCTTAGACTCCCCTGCGCTACCACCCAAAAGATCTTCAAGCTGCAGTCTGAGGGATCTCCTATGCGACTTAGCCATTATGTTGTACACATTTCGCAGGGCAAGGAATAAATGACCCGCCAGGTAGCTATTACAGTGTCAGTGTCATGCGGTTTCTATTCCTCGGATGCTGTACCGCACAAATGGATTTAAAGAAGAGAAAACAAGACTTCGAGAGGAAACTGCTGAGATCATGCTTGCCAGTCTCAGCGCCCCTCTCAAGTGCTATTTGCAAAGCCGGTCATCATCCATTCGGGCGAATGGTTTAGTGGTATAATACTCCCTTAGCACGTTTCTTCTGAAGAACTTGTCTAGTATGGGAGTGGTCCAGGGTTCGATTCCCTGTTCGTCCAAAATTGGTGGTTTAATTCCACTGTTATCCACATTTTTTTGGTATTTGTGGCAGCCAAGCTACCCTACAATGCCATATGTTCTTTTTTGCACCTCAATGTCATTGTGCAATCCGGGGTCAGGTCGAGTTCTAAATAAAAGTCTTTATTGCTACCAGTTGAAATATCAAATAATGATTCTTAGACATGTTTTTTCTTACGTCACAGATGTTTGTGCCACTCATTGTTCCTTTTTGTCTTGGACATGTTGTGGCTGCTGTGATGCATCATTTTTCAGGCGAGCCCCTTAGATCGGATCCTCTCAATGATACCCAATCCCCCCATCCACCGCGCTGAGACGCGTCAAACACGTGAATATCATGCATTTCCCCTTCTTCTGCCAAGCTTCTCCTGTTACAGCGCCTCGCGGTTAATCAATTGACGCGCTTGACCTGCTCTTAAGCGAAGAACAATGGGATCGGGCTTTACCCAATGGGGAAATAAAAGGCGACCCACTTTTAGCATGACATGCCCCGTAAAAGGGACAGCTGTTCTCATTCGTCCAGGAGCGCCCCTGCACAAGCCCGTCTTGACCTCACTCAACACATCAATCAACACAGCAGCCTCATTCACTACGACCCCTTTCAATTGGCAGCCACACGTTCTATGGTCTCTATTTCATGACCTTGAGTCCCCTAATGGCTGCATAACCTACATCTCGTCACCATGCGTCGCGCTCTCAACCTGCGCCTCGCCCTCCAGGCCACCGCCATAAAGGTCTCGGCCAACCTCGTCGTCCAGCTCATCAAGCACTACAGCACCCCTGGCCAATCCACCTTTGACTGGCAGCAGGTCTTTGAGTTTGCCGTCTACGGCTTCATCGGTTCCCAGATCGGCAACATCATTCAGTTCGTCCTTGAGGACTGGTTCCCCACTGGCAGCTCCCAACCCAGCGGCGAGGTGCTGCCCAGCATCCAAGGCGACGCGAAGCAGCTGGAAGAGAAGAAGGACGACGATACTGTGGTCCGTGAAAAGAATCGATCATGCCTCAAACTCAGCCCTGATATAATATGGCGCAACATCCTGGCCAAGCTGGTACTCGACCAGACCATTGGCCTCGTCATCAGCGGCTCCGTCTTTCTCATCTGTACAAACATCGCCCGCGTACCCCACCCAAATCTGGTTTTCCTCGTCATCCGCGATAGGCTGTGGCCTCTTGTAAAAGCGGGTTGGCACATCTGGCCACTGGTGGCCGTCTGCAACTTCCTCTGGGTTCCGGTACGATCGAGGGTACTGGTAGCCGTGTGCGTGGGATTCGGATGGAGCATATTCTTGAGCATCTTTGCTATGAGGAAGTGAGGAGAGTTTTGCGTTGCTACAGTTGGAGTTCCGGGGTTGGACGGGGTGATGCAAGCGACGCGAGTGCATGGCATCAACAGCAATTATCTGCATTTTTTCTTTGTATTGGAGTTGTATGGATTAGACAAGCAATAAGTTCTTTTTTGTTTCTTTTAGCAGCGAGGGTGGCTGGCTATTTCTGGAGGTCATAATGTGATATTGCAAGTCACTGGTCAGTTGTAGTTGGGAGGGCGACCATAGATGGAATCACAACAAGGGTTCATGTGACAGGATAGTCACGGCAATATTGCGAGCTGAAGTTTGAAGACAACATGGATGAGTGCCGGTATCATCCATGGCTTGCGGACATGGCGACAAGAATGAGTGCCTCTGATGTGAAGGTTTCTCCAGTTTCTATTAGGTTGCTTTCATTAACCTTTCTTACTTATGAAAGATTGTCTTGCATACTAAAGGGACCAAATAGGTGCACTCTCTTCTCTTTTCCCTTGGGTTATTGGCTCTCCAGACCGGTGAACTGGTCAGATGCCCTTGATCGCCCATTTCACCCAACCCAACAATGCCACAACCAACCAACATCAACGCCCTTTGACTTGTCCTTTTACTAGCTCTCCACTATAAGGCGCTCTCTTTACACCGTGTGGCGTTCATGTCATCGTGAAAGGCTTGATCTGGGTGGGGTTGACGTTGAAGTCGCCCCAACCTTCCTATTTGGGAACTTTGGGTTGAAGCTCTTATTGTCCCTACCTATCTCTCAACCAAGAAGTACAAAAGAGGCAGTATTCTCTGCTTGGAACATTTAGAAAGCTCTCAGAATACCCAACAATATTCCCGCGCTCAGCTCCATTCCTGCTTCCTGACATACACTCCCCAACGTTTATCCAACCATGACGTCTTCTACCAGCGACTGGTATCAACCAGCCGAGACCACACCTCACAAATGCACCCTCATGGCTTATCCCAACGACACATGTGTCACTGGCGGAGAACTACTACGCTCAGCCCAGAGGGAAGTCGTGTCTATCGCCAACTCTATTGCCGAGTTTGAGCCAGTCAGACTCTTTGCTAGTCCAGACACCCTTGAGGAAGCCCAGGCTCTGGCAGGCAAAGGTGTTTCTGTCGTAAGCGAGCCCAAAACGAGCCACCTATGGATTCGGGACTTTGGTCCTATCTTTGTCAAGTCGCGAGACGAAAAGACTGTACGTGGTGTGAACTTCAACTTCAACTACTGGGGTGGCAAACGCGGACCATCCGGAGATGAGGCTATTGCGCCCATTGCGGCTCAGCAGATGACGGGTGCCGAGCCTCTGCCCGCGAAGCTCGTTGCTGAGGGTGGTGGAATGGACATTGATGGGGAGGGTACCTTCATGGCGGCTGAGAGCGCCGTACTCAACGAGAACCGCAACCCCGGCAGAAGCAAGGAAGAGGTCGAGGCTGAGCTTTCTCGTGTTCTCGGTGTCGAGAAGTTCCTTTGGCTCTCAGGAGAGATCGATAAGGATACTACGGACTGCCACGTCGACGCCCTTGCTCGATTCGTCGGCTCGGGCAAGGTCGTCCTTAGCAAACCTTCATCAACAAACCCCGGACGATATGTTGAAGCGTACAACGACGCCAAGGCGAAGCTAACTGGTGCTACCGACGCCAAGGGAAGACATATTGAGCTGATTGACTGCGTGGAGCCAGACTTGGGCAAGCTCGAGAATGTGGTCGACGGGGACATCATCGCCTCGTACGTCAATTTCCTTCCCGTCAACGGGGGCCTGATAATTCCCAAGTTTGGTCATGATGAGAGAGATGCGGAGGCTTTGGAGTTGTTTCAGAAGTTGTACCCGGACCGTAAGGTGGTGCAGGTCTATATCAACGCTCTTCCTATTATTGGCGGTGGCATCCACTGTGCGACACAACAAGTGCCTGCAGTGGTCTAAGATGGAGGCGTTGCTTCATGTAGTTTCTTTGATAATTGTTTCAATCGACCAATTTTCACCAATACTGGCAGAATTTGAGTAAACTGGTCGCTTGCAGCGAGACTCTCTGGCAGTGCGCCACCACGCCGTCTCATACTCGGGTCATCTCTGTGAAGAGTGCCTCAACCCACACTGGGATGAGGACTTGTATATTGGTGGAAAGACTGCGCTAAATACAAAGACTCCAATTGACCCAGAAGTAAAATACCGGCTCCCTGCCGTAACCGTAGACTGAACATGATAAGCGGTGGCGATACAAGTTCTTGACTCCCCTAGTATGGCAGAAACTCGCTAATCTTGGGTAGTGACATGTCGGCCAGCTCATCATTATGGCCGTCGTCTACTGCCCAGTGATCCTCCAGAATATCGAGGGCCTTTTGCGTGTTGAGCAATCCAAGACACTTGGAAACACCGTGTAATAGATGCTGCACCCTCTCTCGATGAGGACCAAGGGCGTCGCAGCCCGCAAAAAACAGCGGAGGCGTGAGTAGAGTGACGGGTGTGAGGCCATCTCGAAGCGTCATCCGCTCGGCGCCTTCAAGGATGCGACGAACTAGGTCTTGCACTGTCGAGGAGGACCTGGGTAGCCGACGGAGGCGTCGGTGAATGAGGAGCAGAGCCGTTAGCTGCCAGACCTGGTTTGATAGTCGATACTCGTTAACTTCATGTGGAGAGAAGACGCGACCTCGTAATGAAAGGACCGGTGGCGGATGGGCTCGGTCTCTGTCGATGATTCCCTGAAGATAGCTCAGAAGCCACTCTACCTCGGCATCTTCTGTTCCTGTGGCTTTGTTGGTGCGATATTGTAGTCGAGCAATCTCCTTGAACACGCCTAAGAGGTCTCTTGTGCGTGCGAGGTACATGTCGATGTACACGGGTTCGCTATCAGATGGCTGCGTAGAGGGGGTTGGGATCGTTGTTTGTTCAGGCGCGAGGTCGCTGGCAGCGTGGCAAACTAATGACTCAGTCATGTCGAACCAGCGCAGCAGGAAGCGTAGCTCATCTGTCGGATTTTGTGAGAGACCCTTGTCTTGAAGGCGAGAGATGAGTCCCCGGGCGCCCCGGAAGTGTATGCTCCATCGATCGCGACTGGGGTTGGCGGCAAAGACCTCGCAGACAAACAGGGTCCTTGCTGCCGCAAGCAACGGTACGAGCTGTCGGTCATCGTCGCACTCGGAGAGCCTTTGACATAGAGATCTTGAACTGAGGGCCTGGAAGCCTTCTACTATGAGACATTGTGCAGTCTGCTCATCGCTTGTCTGGCAGCTGGCCAGTTTGTGCACGGCGGCGAGGGCGACGATGCCCTGTAGTAGGGCGTCGTTGAAGACGGCCATGGGGAGGATTAACTCGCATAGCTCATCAAATATTTGAGGATGGGGGGCAAGCGCTCTGACGGTTCGTTCTGTGAAATATTGAAGACCGGACATGTGCAGGGGTGACAGGTGGCTGAAGTACCCGACAGGAAGGGGGAGAGATAATTGTCGCCGCCGGGGAACCAGGTCATAAGATTTTGCTGGACTCAACAGAGAGACTTCTGAAGAGCTTGATGAAGGGGTGTCGTAGGTTTCTGTTTCCTTGGATAGGGTACTTGATGAAGGAGAGGAAGAAGGGGCAGGAGAAGAAACAGAGACAGCCGCTGGGCCTGGTTGAGGTGTGGAGGGAGAGACGTAAATGAAGTTATCCCGGTTGATGTCTAAGACTAGGGTCAGCTCAGCTCATATAGGTTGATTGGACGGCAAGTACCTAGTCTCTGAACACTCAACTCATTCCGGGATAGACAATTGCCAAACGCAGAGCGATTGAAGGGTCTCCCGCCCCATCTCAGGTGAACCCCATACTCGCATTCCACGCCGGCGCTCTTGCAGCGCTGGCAGGTAGGCCGTTCCTCACTGCACTTCTTCTTGAAACGCTTACACCTCGAACATCCGACCCATGAACGACGCTGTGGAGGCATCACTTTTTGAGGCAGGGCAGAGGCAGAAGAAGGAAAACGTGGCTGGGGTGTTGACCAATGTATGTCTTATGTCACTGAGTTTGGAAGGACAAAAGGCGGGGAAATATATAGTCCCCACCGGAAGAAGCGGCGATAAGGCCAATTTGGGGGCTAGTCCTGTATAGGAAGGATGGGGCGACAGTCTGGTGAGCCGGCCACGTCCAAGAAATAAACGGAACTCCTCAAAGGATAGACTAAGGGTTTTTAACTATAATCAGTAAATTTATACTAAATATAAT
>JABCKC010000589.1:0-10434 GCA_013186395.1 Fusarium papillatum | reverse complement strand
TAGATGCAATTTCCTCTTTTCGAGAAAAGAGGAAATTGCATCTACCAAGGCCATCATCCAAGTTATTAGCGATAAGCTTCTAGAGACACCTCAAGATTCGAGCTTAGTTGGCAAAGGGGAGTTGTGTCAGGGTGTTTTCGAGTCAATCCCTATCGCACTCGAAACCAACGCCCTCTCCCCTGTACACAAAATTATCTCAACAATAGAATAGCATCGGAAACCGTGGTATCAAGTCTAGGAACTACCATTGTCGATATAATCCTTGGTATCATGTCTCCTCGTTACTGAGCCTCTCCGTCACCGTCTGCATCAACCGACAACTCCTCCCACGCCGCATTTGATTCCCCAGAGAACGTCCATTATCTCTATGGGAACTTTCTCTCCTTTGACCAACGAACGAACAGTCAGTCAGTTCAGTCCTACGGCCTTCCATTCCAATATAACACATCACAGGAGGCTCACTTGCGATTCGGCACCAGGCCATGGCCGAGTTTCTCGTCGCTCACATTTGCGTGTGGAAAGCGCACTTCTAGAGCTCTCTCATGTCATGTCGGAAGGCAAATCCTTATACGGGTAGTCCTCTGATGTCATGTGTATACTGCGCAGAACGTGCTACGCGTCTATGACACCATTTAAGGTCCTTAAGCATCCTGATCGGCAATAACCATTAATAGATGACCACATCATCGATTATCTCATATTGGAAAGAGACAAACACTTGTAGACGAGATGGTACCAACAAGCGGTCCACTTATGAACGACAAGGTCCTGAGCTGCCGAGTTGACAGCATGGATATGATATTTGTTAAATTGGTCGATACTTTTCTACAAGAACAAGACAAACGAATCCAATAAAGTGACACGTAAACAAGCCGAACCCATGATTACACCAACAAAGCATTGCCAAGTCCCCGCCAAAACCATCAACCAAACACCGTCCCCCATACACAACCCTTGTCCATACACAGCCAGCTATTCGTTTCCAGACCAACCTGACTCAGTCTCATCCGAATGATCCATATCGGGCAGAGAGATCTCATCGTTATCCGCCGCGGCAATCCACTTCATCTTTTCCCCGGGGAGACCGTCAAGATCCGCCAAAGCACGTACCTCCTTGTCATTAACCTCCTTGGCCTGGATGGCTTTTTCACAGCCCTCAATGTGCTTCTTCGCATCCATCATCTCTGCTTCTGCCAATGATAGTTTGGCTCGGGCTGTCTCAATCTCTGCCTCCAAACCGGAACCGGCATTTCTCAATTCAGAGACCACCATGCGCACTCCTTCAGAGTAAAGCGTCTTCTCCTGGCTGAGCTTCTTGTCAGACTCATCCTCTAGTTTGTCCATGACTTCTTGGGTTCTGTCCGAAATTCTAGAGTCGGCCTTGAAGACTTGGCTGCTCCGGCGGGAGCTCAGGTTGCTTCGTCGCTGGGGGGTTTGGGTCTCTTTTGTATCAACGCGACTGATGACGGTTTTCAGTACTTCATCCCCCATATTTCTAGTCTCATCTCTCATCTCCATCTTTCCCTCGAGTCTGGCGACAGCTTCCCGGGCCTCAATTTCGTCGTCGACTGCTGCTTTGTGCCGTTCTTTCGCGTCTGCAAACCTCTGCAAAAGGGTTTCTAGGCTGCATCTTGACAGCCGATCGTCAAATGTCATCAACTTGGCCTTGGATTTCCCCTTCTTAAGGTCTTTGAGCGCAGCGACCTCATCGGGTGAAAAACGAGACGCTTTATCGACCCTGGTCTCTCTGAGTAGCTGAAGCAGTGTACGCTGCTCGGCCCCGGTATCAATACTTTTCGGGCAGTCCTTGCCTTGCAAGACCGAGGACAGACAGCTGACCACATGAAGGCCACAGCTCCATTCATCTTTTTGAAGGGGAGAGGACTAGATGGCCTGGTTAGCAGATGGTATCAAAAACTTGAGGGCAACCAAAGTACTCACCTGTTCCACAGCCAGAAGCTGCGTTGGGTTCTTTTGTCTAGATGAATCCAGCCACTGTTTAATGCGTTTTTTGACTCCCTCAAAGTGGCCAAGTTGGGGTGAAGAGTCATAGTAGGTTAAGATATAGCTAGCGCTGACTCGTTCCAGCGTCGCCAACGCCTAGTGGTTCCCAGAGTGATGGATGGGGAAATATACAGCCCTTTTTTCACCGTCGAACGATCGAATTGACGATGGCAAAGTTTCAGAGTGCGTATCGTTGTGAAACCATAACGGGTCCGCCAAAACGACATGGCCGTTTGCATCTGCATGCTTCAAGAATATGGCTCGGCAAAGGAGGTGCAAGACATCATCGGTTAGACGTTGTCCATTTGTCAGTTGGAGACGAATCTTGTCCGCCGTTAGACCTCCAGTCTTTCGACGTGAGCCACCAGGACCATTCTCGGCGTGTTCCATCTTTGATGCATCCCTCTTCACCATCTTTGCCGAACTGAAGAGGGTTCTTCTTACAGAACGATCCTGGTTGAAGGTGGAAGAACTCGGAGCACTTTTAGTTGTTTCTTGAGCAAGTATTGATGAGGCCAAGGGGTTCGATGGTTTTGACGGAGGGGAAATAACAGCGTTGGGTTCTATGGAGCCGGCTTCAAGTTCGTCTTGGAAAGACCCAAAGTCGGGTAAAGGGTCGTCCTCTGGTAGTGTCAGGCCACCGTCGCTCGTAAAAGAGAGAGTATCGTTCCCGGGGGGATCCTCTGTGTCGGGGATGTTCGTCCCAGTGACTTCGTCCTTGATGGCAGTCGGGCTGGGGTCTGACATAGAAGCTAAAGTGTCGTCGGCTGAGACTTCTGGGTTTGTATCTTGTGGAAGTTGAGCTGCACGAAGAGCTTCGATGCCGCCTTGCCCCAAGTACGTTTTAACCTCTAACTCGGCAGCTTCAGCAAGGGAGCCCGTGAAACGGCCTTGGTTGGTATTGGGAGCTTTCGCCTTCAGAGCCTGTCGAAAGAGGCCTGTTTCCGTCCAGAGCAAGTCGAACTCGAAACTTCCAACGCTTGTGACCGCCTTGACAATTCGGTATATGGCGTTGATAACCTTCTCTGGTACGCCTCCCGATCCGTAGTTTGAACGGATCTCCTGTGGCATCCAACCCGGCCAGGTGTCGTCGAGAACCTTGTTTCGTTGCGTTATCCGCCGATCTGTTCCTACACGCGCAATCCGCTTCTCTTCGTCTCCGAACTGCTCACGGGCCACGTCAATCTTTTGGTGCTCTTGATTGAAGGCAGTACTGATTTCTCGTTTCTGTTGCGGCGGGCGATTTTCGAAGAGTTTGTGGATATCGACGTCCCTGGGAGAGGCGAAGCCGGTGAGGATTTCGTTGGTAAATTGCCCTGCCTAGAATGCAACAAAATCAGCCCATGTTCGCCGACAGATGAAGGAAGAGCCTGTTGTAGACAGGAGAGGCGAGAAGCTGAGGCGCGGCACGGCATGACAGAATGGAATGGGATGGAACGAGACAGGAGTGAAGAACAGGATAAAACCTACCAGAAAGCTTCGTCGTTCAGTAGGTGACTGAGACTCAAAAACGCGTGACTCGAAAACGCGTGACTCGGGGGCCGAAGGCGTTGTTTGGAGAGGGGTGTACGGGCGGGAGTCTGATGGAGGAAGTGTATACGCTCGTGGTGGTGGCTGGGATTTGTCTGCTGGCAATTGAGGACCGGTAGTTGATGAAGCCGGGGTATTGTTCACGCCTTGTGGCTGTCGTGTGCATCGTTGTAGACGCTGTCCCGGCCTTGAGGCCGGCCTTGATGTTGATGTTGATGTAACGGAGGATTCAGGAAACGGTGTAAAAGAGGACAAAGGCGCAGTTGCTTGTGTAGATGGGCCTATTGGAACACTCGAAACGGAAGGTTTGGGCAGCAACTTACGCAGTGGTTGTGGTTGGGATTCCTTCATCACAGATGATGGGATGGACAAGGGGAAGAGATGATGATGCAAGAGGAAGAATTGAGATTGACTTGGAGAGGGCGACGCGTCAGAGTTCTATGATTGCCCTGTCACGTTTTGTTTGCTGTATCCGTTTGTCGTCATGTTCAAGCAGAGCCGGGACGTTGCAGCTGGGATAGACGGGTAGAGGAGATTGCAGGGCTGCGCTTAATTCAAGTTAAATCGGGCCTTTCGGGCGATTGAATTGTGGATTGTGAAAATTGAATTGATGAGGGTATTCCGCAGTTTGAATTGAACTGATTGAATTGAATTGATGGCGGTTAGGGGAGTCACGTGCAGCAAAGCTATACCCGATTGGGCTCACCACGTGACCCACCACGTGACCACCCGGGCGGCTACTTTTTCCCTCTTCCCCTAAACCGCCAAAATATACCATTTACAATCACCTTACTTTTACCCTGTTGCACTCCCAAAATGGAATCATTGTTGGCTCTACCATAAACGTGAGGCCTTGTTTCTCGTCCTGCTTTGAGATCAATGGGTGTGTGTGGTGGATGTGAGTTTCTGTCATTCAGATGGCTGCTTTTTGAAAGGAGGAGGTGACAATGGTTTAGCCCTCGTGTGAACTCCAAGTTTTCGGCAACATTAGTGCTGAAGATATGTATATACTTCTAATCATTTGTTCTTCCACTCTCGGCATCGTGACTCCATGATGAGCCCCCTTGTGTTGACTCTACTGATGGGGTTTGCGACGTTGCCTCTCGACCATCTTTTCTGCCGACTCCATGTTCTAGAAAGTGATGCTCAAGAGTATTAAGCTTAAGGCATGGTCAAACGTAATCACGTGGACTTGTTCCCATCGACCAAAGCCAAGCCAATCCAAGCCAAGTAGGGCTCATGTTCAGTTAGACAGTTAGACAGTGGACTCCTGGTCCGTCAACTGTTTCAGCATACATTCATTAGGTATTATAAAGCCACTTGGCGAGAACTTAGCAGACCAGCTCCAGAGGACGTCCCAGCGGAGCCCAGTGTTTCGTGCAAGATGACCATTGAGCTAGAGTAATGCCCCAGGCGCTGGACATCCAGCGCGTGCTGACATGATGAACTACACGGCTTTTGCGTGCGGGGGCCGATCTCGAGGGTAGGCTGTAGAATGTTCGACTTGGTGTCATGTGAAAAAGAACAGTAGAAGCAGTTCCAGTCGGTTAGCAGTCAGGGTTTTGCCTCGTTTTGGGAGGAAGACGCTATCGTCACGATATCACCGGCCTCTCAGGGCGCGACCCGGTCTGCAGATCATTGGCTGAGTGAGTCGAGGTGACGAGTCTTATCAAAGCCGAGATTGAATGAAATAAAGAGCACTAATCGAGGCTACCTGGGTACCTTTATCGGGCAGGGTACAGACGACAATCGAGTCTTTGTCTTCCATCGACGAGAGACCTTGCCGGGATTTGTGTATCTTGACGAGATTCTCAAAGTCAAGACGCACAAGGCATGAGAATAGGTAGAGCAGTCAGCAAAATCACCTCGTCAAGCATCAGTATCTCTGAAGTCAAGCTTTGCAGTTGAGCCTGTGATGCTGGGTATCGGAGATGTCGTCAGCCAGATATGAATAGATAGATGCCTGCTTGCCACGCAGTGTCGAGGCGTCCATGTAAGAAAGCCACTGATACATTATGCATTCGCAGGACACAATGAATGCATACATGTCAATGTCACTCACTTCCCATGATCGCTACATCTCGAAGGACTTATCCACTGCCTCAGTTGACAACATCCATCTCACAAGAAGGAGGTGGCGACAACGGATCCATTATCCGGGCATGGACCAGACGCCCGGGCTGCAAGGCTACAGCGCACATGCCACTAAGGTACAGCGCAACTCCCACTAATTTATAGCGCCCTGAGTACCATTAATTTTATTGCACCACGATCACTAAATTTTGGCGCATATACCACTAAGCTCTAGCAGTCATGCCACTAAACTCCAGCGCTCTCGTTCCATGGATCCTCCAATCCATGGAATGGAACTTTTGGATGGATGGATCAATCCATCTACCCGACGAGACTTACAGTGGGTGTGCATCTTGCCTCAAACCATAGACGCCCACTGCTGTAGACTCCAGTTCAGTTCTTCTTTGAGAAGATACTCAATACTTGAGGTGCCTACAGTAGACATGAGCAGCTCTGGTGTCAGTTGAAACACTTGAGGCGATCGTCGTCTGCTGTGGCCACGCGTCATCCAAGGCAGCTCCGAGGGCGCTGGACAAGGCGACAAGAGAGAGTATAGCTCATTAATAAAACCATCTGTAAATGTTGAAGAAGCCGTAAATGACGCTGTAGATCTATGGATATCTATCTCAAGGTACAGAAACAACATATGTCATCAACCCATCCCCGTTGCAATCGCGCCATACATGCATCGATGCCACCACGATGAGAAAACTCTTCATGGCTTCAATCGCTCAGTGAGGTCCTTGAGCTTCTCTTTCCGCTCCCCCTTCTTCCACTCCAAACTTCCTCTGAGTTTCTCGACTTGCTGTCCGAGCTCACGCTCTTCCTTCTTGACGGCCTCTAACATCTTGGCGAAATTGTGACGTCGTTCCAGACGTTCTTTAAGCTGAGATTTCCTCGTCTCCCCATCTGCGATGGGACCCGTGATAATGTTAGCGCTCATGCCGTAGTCCAGCAGGTTTGACTCGACTGAAGCCATTGCAAGCTCGTCGTCTATCGATGAAATCGCCTTCTCTAGATCTTTCCGGAGTTTTTCTTGCTCTGCTAGACGCGTCTCGGCGTTTTCCAGGTCGGCCTCCAGGGTGTCCAGCGTCTTTGCCAGTGCTTCGATCTCGTTCACATCGTCTTGGAAGGATTGGGTGCAAACTCTCTTCGGCTCTTGAGAGCTGATTGAGCTCAGGCTCGTTGATGAGATGCGACGGCGGCGCTTGCGGGACGCCAGGAAGGGAGAAGTCGCTGAGTTCACTCTAACGGGTCCATGCTCTAAAAGACGGTCATATCGCTCTACCATATCTAGACGTCTCATTAATATAGGGAGGCGGGATAGGAGAACTATGAGCTTACCTGCATGTCTCATCCTCGAGAAACGAACATCGAGCTCTAGAGGGACAGGACGGCCCTCAATCAAGGCCAAAGCAAATTCCACGGCAAAAATCCCACAGTTAACGCCGTCCTCCTGCTGAGCACACTCCTGTGCCGAGATATGTTAGTGGAAATCATCTCCTCGGGCCTTGCTTGAAGACAGAGACGTACCTTGTGATTGAGTTCCAATCCCTCAAAATGAGACTCACCCAGAGTTCCAGAGCCAATCCTGGATGCATTCTCCGTTGCCCAATGCTTGATGCAACTTAGAGTCCAATTGTTGCGTCCTTGGTTGGGCATTGAGTCGTACACATTTATGTGTCGACTTGCCACGTCGAGATGAACCACATACCAGTGATATTCCTTGTTCATTATAAACACCAGGTTCAAGGGCACTGGGCTCGAGATGGTGTTGTCACGGTTGGGAGCGGGAAAGCCAGCGGCGAACGAGCGCCATCCCTTTGATGCCGGGTGTGGCTTCATGCAGTTGTCGATATCGGTGCTCGACAACATGACGCCTTCTTTTCGAAGGGTTTCAGGTGTCGGAAGTCGACCGGGAATGCTGGATTCGAGGGGACCATTGGGCTCGGGCTCGGGCTCGGGCTCGCCGGTGAGATCGATCTCCTCTTCAGGGTTGGGAGGCGGCAGTGTGTTGTCGCCAAGGTCATGAAGCGACAGGCTATCGCGTCGGTTGCTTTCACCGCTGTCGAAGTCGTCTTGCTCTTGTTTTCCTCCAGAAGCGTCGCCATCTTCATCGCCCTGACAGGCGTTGTCCTCGTCACCTTGGCCATCCCCATCGCCATGGTCACCTTGGTTGTCGGGGACGGCTTGACTGTCCTCGACAGTCTCACCGACCTGGTCGTCCTCGAGATCTTCACTACCGCTATCGCTTCCATCTCCCAAGTTTGATGGTTTTTTGGGCGTCTTCGGCGGTCGAGGAAACACCAGCTTCCCCAGCTCTCTCCCGTCCGGGTTAATGACACCCGTTCTGTCATGTTTCCCTATGACCATCTCATACCTCGTGTAATTAGTCTTGTCTTCTTCCACCCTCCACGTCTCCTGGGATTCGATTCCGAACTTCTCTTTAACAACCCCCAAAACAGAATTTACAACATCAGCTGTCAATCTTGGAGTGCCACGCTTCGAAAGTTGTTTGATAGCTAGACGGAAGAGACCGCCCTTCTTCCATAAGATACTGAGTGGCACATTGCGTGCCAGGAGGCTTTCAACAATGAGCTTCATACTTCGCGTGATGTTCGGGCAGTAGTCTGTCTTTGGCTTGAACTCCTGGGGATACCACTTCTTCTCCACGAATTGTTCCTCCAACCATCTGACATTTGTCTCAGCCTTAAGCTGGACGCTCTTCCTAGGGTTGGGGGTTTGGGTCGACATGTCAGATCGTTGGTGTCGCAAGCAGTGTCGCGAATGAGTCAAGGCGGGTGGTGAACTCTGCTGAAGTACGGAGATGATCTTATGGAGATTGAAGAGATGTCGACGTTGAGCATTCGAGATCTGGAGATGCTCGAGTCTTATCGAAGGGTCAGAGAGGGAGAGGGAAAGGTCTGGTTGTGTTGGAGGAAAAGATAGCGAGGGGAGGAGAACTTGGTTTGACATGTATGGCCAGCGGCGCCATTATATCATATCGCCAGTCATACATAGCACCTTTCCCAAAGCCTCATATCGCAAGCCTCGTAAAACAGGTGACGGGAGGGCGACCACGGGTTTGCGCAGACCGCCATGTCATCAATGAATGGTCCAGATGTGCAACGGCAGAAGCAATTGCGGCAAACAACGTTGAGCACACCCACAAACGCTAATGGTCACCCTGCTCTAGGCATGTCATGTCCAAGAAAACTTGATCCATATCCACTATCTTCCCGTGCCGTGTTTCAGTAGAATACGTATGCATGCATGGGACCCTGCATGAGAGCCTGGTCGTGGGAGAGGGGGGTTTGCGTAGGTACGAACAAACGAAATCTTGAAGGGTCAAAGGGTGCGGGGCCATTCACAGCAACCTTGGTACAATACAATACAGCACAGTATAGGATAGGATAGGATAGTAGAGAGTAAGGATGGAGAGGTCAAACAAAGTGTTTGGGAAGAGTGTGCTTAGATGTACAAGACCATGCATCCACAGACTATACCGGCCACGGTGATTTGTGTGGATTAGCTTCGTCGGCCACTAGTCAAGCCAGCAATGAGAAGGCTCTGTCTGTCATGAGGGCTACGCGACCGACAAGACTCTTGAGCATGGTATGGCCTGTCCAGTCGTTCATCTACGGTACCATGGTCGCGCGAATGTCGATTCTCGACATGGTGGGTGACCATGTGTGGAATGGGTCCGTGGATAGTCAAGATGGAAGACATCACGACTCGATCAATTCCTCCGTCGGTGATGGCGGCAAGAGAACACGCCAGAGGGCCCGTCAACAGGTGTTGTCATAGGGAGGCGCTGTTATCTGTTGCGCAGCCAATGTCCAAAGGTGGGATGGCTCGTTCAGCTCGTCTTCTAATTTCCGAGGCGCAGAAACGAGTCAATGCTGGTCTGCTGAGTGTTGTGTGGGCATGGCAGGGTCCTCGCCGTTGAAGAAGGTCGTCGTTATAGAGAATCGCCGTCCAACAGGGTCTGGAAATCAGACGTCAGTGATCCTGAGCCTTCGTGACCTCGGTCGATTCGCTAGTATCGCATACACCTTTCGAGGACACAGTATGGAGGACAGGGTCGGCTCGGTAGGGGATGATGGCAAGGCAAGTCTCAGCGTCTGCCTCAAGTTGGAACAGAGAATTCGGAAGTGTCGACGGTGGAAAGAGGGTAACCCAACGAGACAGTCGCTCTGTGGCTGTTGAGCAAGTCCCAAGGTGGCTGGCTATCTGATGATGGCGCAGGCACTTGAGAATTCCGAGCCCTGTCGTTTTGGAACGTGTTTGGATCTCTTCAGCAGTCTTGGGAGACTGAGGCGGGAGGGTAGGCAGGCATATTGGACGTGTCCGCTTGGCCGTGCAAGATGACTTGACTCGATATCGCGAACCCAGAGAGCATGACGACGACCGGGCTCGTCAAGATGGTAACTGGGGAAAAGCTACTGTTGTTTATAGAGGTCGAGATGGACGGCGCGTTCGTGGCATCATCAGGCAGGTCGACCAAGGCGCGTCTGTTCGGAGGAAGTCGGCGGCGGATGGTGGTTTCGTAGTTACTGAGAAATCCTCCCCAGACCTTGCACTGTTCTTTCATGTCAGTGAGTGCTGGTCCAGTGGTCTCTCCCACCATTGATGCTAAAGAGGCTGGGAACATACCAGTAGTCAGATTCACAATCATCGCACCGACCCTGTCATCCGTTGGCTGTATGCATGACCCTCGTTTGTGATGGACAAGAGGATCGTATCGAACCGATCTGAATCGCTACAGACGCTGTAGGAGTCTTGACGTGTTGGGGGGAGGTGGACAGATAGGCATCGCGTCAAGGG
>JABCKC010000587.1:0-12855 GCA_013186395.1 Fusarium papillatum | reverse complement strand
GAACATGGGATGGATGCCTGGTACGAGATATGTGACATTGCCTGGAAGTGTTAGAAATAGTACTTGGTGAAATTCATCTCGACTTACCCATGTCTGTTGATGCCCCCATTGGCGGTTTCCCTGAGTCTTCAAGGTATTCTCTGCCAAATGCCTTCATGTGTCTTGTAAACTCTGTTGAGATGGCCGTGTTAGGGCAAAGCTCCATGTAGTCTTTATCCCTACGACAAAGTTAGCATGGTAAACATTTCAGCAATCTCATGTACTCACGAATGCCAGTCGCACTCCAACGTGCAGCCAGTTCCCACTGCTCCAGCCTTGAAACACGCCTCAACCTTTCGAGACAGATCTTGAATCTCCTCAACGGTGCTCTCCCTGAGATAGTACTCAAGACTCGTAGTATCCGGGATGATGTTTGGCTCGGCGCCTCCTGCTCTGATGACACCATGCACCCGCGCAGAGGGAGGCAGCTGCTGTCGCAAAAGGGAAATGTTGACATAAGACGACACCACGGCATCCAAGGCATTCTTCCCGTGCCAGGGACTCATCCCCGCATGAGCATTCTGACCCTTGAACGTCACCTCCAACTGCCTCCGTGCACTTGACTTGGCAGCCGAAATACCATCTACTCTCCTCGTCCCCTCAGGTGAAAGACGTCCTGTGGGGTGCGCCATGAGACACGCATCGACACCTTGATAAGCTCCAGCTTCAATAAGCCGAATCTTGCCTCCGCCTCCTTCTTCAGCGGGAGTTCCCAAGAGTCGTACTCGTCCCTTGAGCTTTCCATGACGAAGAACTTGGGCTGTTGCGAGGAATGCGGCGATTGAACTTGTTGCAATCAGGTTGTGTCCACAGGCATGACCGAGTCCGGGAAGGGCGTCATATTCAGCGTTGAACACAACCAGTTTCCCCCCTTGACCGAACTCGACTTCAAAGGATGTCTCGAGATCATATGCATGTCTCGTTACGTTGAAGTCGAGATCCTGCAAGAGATCGCAAATGTTGTCATGGGCTTGAAACTCTTCAAAGTTGTACTCCGGATTTTCGTGGATCTGGAGCTACATTAGCCTTATAAATAGCGGTGGATCATTGACAAATACCTTTTTACATATTGAAGCCAAGTCTTTTGAATGAGTCTCGATCGACTTGGAAATTGTATCGTATATTTGCTCCGTTGACAAGATCATCATGGCTGTTGTCTTCCCAATAGATCGAAAATCAGAAATGCACGATTATTTGATCATTAATACCATCGTGACTTTACTGTTCAAATTCTTTTTATATAGCGCATCTACTTCATCATCAGGCCATAACTGCATCTCAACACCAACCAAGGTTTCACGGACCTGAATCGCGTGGATCTCACAGCAGGGGGACAAGCTCGAGTCGGCTAAAACGCCCAATCAAAAACTTTAATCAAGCGGTCTGTGTTGCATCTCCACTTTTGCCTCAGAAGCTATATTGCCGAGGCGGCCACTCACAAACTCACAAGTTGTCGCTCGTGGCTTGAAGCTATTCCCAATCTTGAATGCCGAGCCCCCAAGACACTCTTCGCCACCGCGCTTGAGCCTTCCCGTGATATCCTTATCCGCGCATACTTGCCGAGCTGACCATTCGGATTCGGAATCGCGTTAGAAGTTATTTGTACCTTTTTGCCGAGCTGTCCATTTACATACAATCTCTAGTTTTCTTCCCTCCCCCTTCTCGTTCTCGACCATCCTCCACGACTCGTCAGATGCCGAACGAGGTCCCATCACCGAATCGCCGAAAGGCGCGATCAAAGAACGGTAAGCGGAAAAAGTTGAACCATTTTCCAGTTTAGGCAACTAACGGCAGGTAGGCTGCATAACATGTCGGATCCGAAAAGTCAAATGCGATGAGCGACGGCCCGTCTGTCAGAGATGTGCCAACAGCCCCGTCAAGTGTGAGTGGCTGGAGCCCGGAAAGTCTCTGAGCGTGAGGAGGTCACGGGGGTCCAATAGTGCGTCTAGTCCAGGGAGCTGCCGTAGCTCTCCTCGGCCGTTGGCGCCATCGTGTCCAGCCACGCCTTGTGATAGTTCATCCTCCAAGAGCAGCGGTATGCAGCTTCCCACGACACCATCACGATTGAACGAAGACGCCTCGAGTCAGAGCCCGGAAAAGATCAACCGACAGTCAACACTCGCGCTGAACCATGCTCCTCTTGCGAATTCTCTACAGCTCAGCGCCGACGATGAAGCCGCGTTTCTCTACATCCCAGAGTCGATGATGGTGTTGTGTTATGGAAAACTCTGGAAATGGAGCTGCTTCTCGTACATTTACACGCACATCGCAAACCAATACCCCGGTGTGATGAGGAGTCTTATCGCTGTTGCAAGTATGGAATTACGAGCTCAGCAAGTGCTTCAGGCTCAAGGTGGTAATGATTCGACCGATGCTCTCGACGCAGCTCATCGTCTTGGAGCTGCGGCTGCAGTACATTACAGTCTAGCTCTACAAGACTTGTCTTCTCTGCTACATCACATATGTCATTCTGAGGGCCGAGACAACGACATAAACGCGCTGTTTACAATGTGGTTTCTCATTTTGCGATACGAGGCCTATGACTCGGAGAGTACAGCAGCATCGCTAGTTCATCTGGATGGTATCCGATCATTCTTAAGGCCGTATCTAGATGGTGACGAATATGTGGATGGGAAAGGACTACCGTATCTTTCACAAACGATGCTGCTTTATACATTGTAAGCCTTTTTCTTCAAGATGTGAACCTAGGCTGATGCATTGTCAGATATTTGGATGCCGACTCTGCTACCGGGAATGTACACGGTGGACAGCTCTGCATGGACTTTTCATCTCGAGAGGCCTCAGATTACATCTCCCACGAGCGCTTATTCCTAAGCGTGCGATCCATCTTGCCTAAAATATGGGGAGACGATTATCCAGTTGGCGAGATTCTAGATGACCTAGAAAACTACCGACCGCTTCGTCTGTACCACTTGTGTCAAGGTGCAAAGCTAGAGCTCTTGAGATTAGCGAGGTCACCGACGGGACCCGACAACTGTAGCCTACAAAGGCTCTGGCGCCATATCCAGAGCTTCGGCGATGTGAGTAATAAGTCCAAACATCCATCTGACATGACTGACATTATGGCTAAGGAATTCGCCGATATTTTGTTGCTAGCCAAGCAAGTCACCAGCTCCGGCGGCAAACGACTCATGTGGACAGTCTACTCTGCCTTCTTGGACTTTCACGCTCTACAAGTCCTCTACTCCTGTCTACACGTGGACCAAGAGTCTCAATCACGAATGGACTCATCCCTCACCCAAATCCTAAGAATCGCATCAAAAGCTCTCAGAGAGGACCCCAGACAGATCTACCGCTTGATGTGGTCGTTATCAGTAGCTCTCTGCAAGACTCAAGGACACCCTGATCATCCGTGGTTATCATCCCATCTCGCCAAGGCAAGGGTATTGCTGCCAAACTTTGGGGTTCCGGGGTTGATACTTGGACAGTGTGATGGACTTCAAAGTGGCCATGTACAATGAACCATAGACATATCAAATAGACATCATGTCATAAATCGTCAACACAAATAAGCTTGAGTATCTTAAACAGCCTGCCGAGGTCCAGCCTTTTCCAAACTCACATAAACATACTTTGGAGATCTCGTCAAAGTAACACTCTCATCCTGCCTTCTCAACTCTTGCTTAATAGGATTCATCTTGAACTCCCACAAAATCATGGTGAAGAATATCCTCAGCTCAATATACGCCAACTTCCTCCCAAAACAACCTCTTGGACCGAGACCAAAGCCTTGAGCTGGTCCGCTGTTGGGATCAAAGACTGTCTCTTCTTTTCCAGACTCAGTCTTTTGCGTCTTGAGCCAGCGTTCGGGGTAGAATTCGGTAATGTTGGAGTTGTCAAAGGCCGCCACTTTCTTCATGTGTGCTTTAGAGTTTATCGATCGTTTGCTGTAGTCGACCTCGATGCCCGATGTCATCGGTGTCAACATACCCGGTCCACTAGCCAGCATTCCAACAGTCGTACCCTTTGGAATATGAACACCGAGAACCTGAGTGTCAACCATGGCCTGTCGGAAAGTGACGGGGGCAACACGGGCATGTCTGACAG
This sequence comes from Fusarium papillatum, assembly GCA_013186395.1. Lineage (NCBI taxonomy): Eukaryota > Fungi > Ascomycota > Sordariomycetes > Hypocreales > Nectriaceae > Fusarium > Fusarium papillatum. The sequence goes on along the minus strand of JABCKC010000587.1, from coordinate 8,748 downwards.
ACTCCTCGATAACAGCGTCAAGATAAGCGACGTGCTGGTTCTTGGTGATCTCGGTAACTGTTGGGAGACGGTTCTGGGCCGCTGCTTCGGGGTATGCTTCGTAGATGGACTTTCGGAGGAGGGATTGTACACGTTGGTCGTCGGTCAGGTACTTGCATGCCCAGCGTAGAACAGACGAGGTGGTGTCGTGGCCTCCGACTAGGTATCCAAGGAGCTGTACAATGTTAGCCACATATGACAGTGTTGAAGAGCCCAGGCTTACCTCGCAAAGGATGACCTCAGAGTAATAGTTTGGCTTCCTACCTTCCTTCGCAGCGATGGCATCCTCTCGAGCCAGCATATTATCCATCGCGCATCGTTCCGGGTGTCCAGCCTTCTTCCGCTCAATGCTCTTGGCAATCTCACGGTTCCTAAGCTTATCACGACCTGCTGCAGCCCTTCTCATCATCGGGGAGAGATTCCGGTACAGAAAGTGAGATAGTAGCGGCAGAGGCGATCTGACAGCAACGAGAATGCTATCCCCCAGCGTGGTGAAGCATTGAAGTTCCTCATCAAGGGGCACGTGCTTGAACTCGAAAGCATCATCTTGTCCGCCTGTCTTGCTGGATTCACTCACTTCAAGCTCTCTAGTTTGCTTGGCAATCTGGGATTGCTCGGGTTCAAGACCAAAGGAAGCAGCCATGACGATGTCAAGGGCGGCATTGTGGATGTCTTCGCAAGCATTAAACGGTCGTCCTTTGGCTAGCCGAAGCTTGCTAGTCCAGAGATCAATGAGAAGGGCAAACTTTTGATAAATCTCGGGAGCAGAAACCTGGGGGGAAAAGTCAGAATAGTCAAGCATCAGGGACATCATGCTAACATCTTGTAGAAAATTCACCGACATCAAGTCTCGAATAAGCTCCTTATTCCTCTTAAACTGAGGATTCGAAGAACGCATATTAATGTGATGAGCCGGAGCGACGCCCCCAAAAGTATTGACAGTCTCATCAGATCTATCAAACTCCTTCATCCGACGCGTCATGATGTCTGTAGCCTCCCAGTGATCGGCCACAAACACCAACGGCCGACTAAAAGGACGGAGAAAGACTTGGATCATAGGTGACTGGTGCTTGATGACCTGGCTTGCCCACCATTCTCTTCGATCTGGGGCGGTTCTGAACTCGGGAATGTCGCCAAGAAGGGACTTGGCTGCTTCGACATTGTACGGGATACCCGGGATGGGCTTGGGACGAGCTAGGCGTAGAAGGGCGAGGAATACACCGATAAAGACGGCGCCCACGGCTAAGCCCAGTCCAGGCGGCGCTCTGTAGAGCAAGTCGATCGTATCTTGCAACATCTTTAATGTGCTATATTGCAGTGGAGATGACGAAAAGACAGAGATCAACCTCGTTTATAGTTAGCTGGTCTTTGTTCACCATCTGCCACGTAGTAATCAAACACCGATGAGTGGCTTGCGTCACTGGCGTCAAGACTTGAGCATCTAATTGGTCTGTCAGGAATGGTGGATGGAACAACCCAGTCAAACGTGGCTAACGTGAGATAAGCAGTAGAGTCGATTTGGGCCGGATATTGCGATTAGTTCGAGTAACATGTTTACCCGTATTGAGCCGTCTCACCAACCCTTGGTGATACGCCCTTAGTTTACTAAAGTTCCGCCGAAGGATCGTATTGATAAGGGAGTGGTATAAATAGGTGAGGCCAGCCGAGGGCGGATGAAAGGGCTGGGCAATGATTCCATCACCGAAAATATGAGTTGGCGGGGTTTACAACTTACCTTGTAAGATCCACCCGGCGGTTGTTCATCCGAACATGGCCATTCTGTTGGGGAAAAGCGTGTGTGTTGTGTTGTCATCTTGCCCATCACTCGCTGAAAGTCCGAAGAGGGACGCGTGGATGCTTGGCTGAAACCGAGAAAAGGGAGCCCTACAGTGTCTCATGCAGCAAAAAAGCAAGTCCTCACTGAAAAAGATGGGTCGGACTCTTAACCAATAGTTGTGACCGAAATATCAAGGCTGGCGTGTCGTGGGGTGGATGGTGGGCAACTTCACTCTTCTATCTCTAGGTATCAACCAGGCAGAAACAACAGCCATCAACAGGTCAGCGAATTGTAAGCAGATTCAAGCTTTCTTCTTCCAGTCCCAAGGGACAAAGAGTGCTCTACCTGGCCGAGTGGTTAATTCACAAGACCTACCGCCTAGAAGTTAAATTCTCCTTTCGTAGAAAGCTTAACTGCGCTTTTTGGGGGGATTTTTTTCCAAATATGACCAGACAAGAGTCTTATAAGCAAGTTTAACCCTTCCTCTCCCAAACAAAAAGCACAAAACGTGCTGGCGTCTGGTCAAGTGGTTAATCTCTAAAATATCCGCCCCAAAACAAACCCAACACCACTTCTCAAAAATATCCGCACACCTAAAAAAATAAAATCCACCTCTGACCAGGCGCCGTCTTGAAAAAACAAAACAAGACACCAAAAAACTACCTTTTTGTCTTTTTCAAACACTTCTTTTTTTATCTTAGTGGTCTTGACGGGAAGTTCCAGGGGATGGCAGTGCTCACGAGTCAAGACGACACGACAAGTTAGAACCAAACGATCTATTACTCTAGTTTTGACCCCTGCCTATCAAAGATTGAAACTCTCCTTTAGGGGGAGGTTCCTACTGCTGGCACCCACAAAAATAGTGTAGTTGCCACTCTGAAGAGCCCACTCCTGTTTAACAACATCCCATACGCTAAAGTCTCGTCGGGTGAGCTCAAACTGAACTTCGGCTGATGATCCCTTCTCAATAGCCAGCTTCTCAAAGCCACGCAGTTGCTTGGGTGGGCTGTTAGGGATGGCTACGTAGAGCTGGGCCACCTCTTCGCCACTGACTGGGCCGACGTTGGCGATGGTGGCTTTGACTGTAGCGATGGTGTGCCACAGGTCCTCGGTCGAAGCAGGGTTCCTGATGTTGACCTTGAGGGAGGAATATTTGAACTCGGTGTAGCTGAGGCCAAACCCAAACTCGAATCGTGGAGTAATGTCTCGCGCATCGAATGAACGGTAGTCGAGGTAAACACCCTCAGTAAAGTCGCACTGCGGGTCCGTGGTATCCGCCTCTCGACCACAAGGAGCATAAGGAGTGTAGTCGCTCTCGTTCTTGGCAATTGTGTAAGGAAGCTTTCCAGAGAAACCAGCTTCGCCGTAGAGGAGCTTGACGAGGGACTCTCCGCTGTCTTGGCCAGGAAGATGGGCAATGACAGTTGCCGTGATGTTGGGATGCTCGATCCATTGGTCGACAAGACGGATGCCAGCAGCGTGAATGACAACGACGGTGTTGGCACACTTGGAAGCCACATTCAAGATCAAACCATCGCTAAAGTCATCGTGGAGACCATCGCGATCCCAGCCTTCTGTGGCCATGGCGTTGATGAAGACCAAGCAGACATCAGAAGCACCGTTGACGTCGGGGTTGAAGGATGAAAGATCCCAGTTGACCCAGCTGCCGTCCTTGGCTGCTCTCTGTTGAATGGCACTGAGGGGCTACTCAATGTTAGACAATTCAACCATCTAGGTAGACCCAACTTACATCGCTGATATATGGCGGCGAGTTGGCAGCAGCACGTCCACCCGAGACAATAGTCCCTCCTCTAGCCGCCTGATCGAAATGCTCCTCCTTACCAAGGACAGCCTGACCCATTTCAGGTGAAGAAGTATACCCAAGCTCAAAAAGCCTATCCGTGTTCTTTGTATCGGGGACGGTAGCATCGTATCCGAAAACGGAAATCATCTTTGGGTTTTCGCGGAATGGGAGAGCGTTGTCTTCGTTCTTGACCAGGACGTGGCCGGCGATGGCTCCCTCCAAGAGGATCGGTCTGGACTCGGGAACTCGGGCGTCGACTTGTTCGTGTGGGAGGCTGAGGTTCTTCATTCCGATACCAGGGGTAGGGAAATGGAGATCCTGGCCGGCGAGGTACCAAGCTGCGAGGATTCTGTGTGTGGTCAGCAACGAGTCGAAGAAATATAATGTGAACAAACCTAGTAGCCATATCCGTGACACGCTCCTCACTAATGGTTCCATTTTGAACAGCTTCCGTCAGATTCTCCCCCCAGTTTCCTCCCGAAGGCATCACCATGTCGAGGCCAGCATTGGCACTCGAGAGGCTGTGACGAGCATTCCAATCAAGAAGCACAAAGCCATCAAACGACATCTCGGACTTGAGGATGCCGTTCATCAGTTTGCTGTTCTCACATCCGTAAGTGCTGTTTATGCGGTTGTAAGAGCACATGACTGAAGCGACACCAGCTCGGACACTGTCGACAAAGGGCCAGAGGTAGTACTCGTGTAGGGTCTTGTCGTCGACGTTGGAGGAAACAGCCTCGATTCCGAAGTAAGGACGTCGGAAGGTCTCTTGTTCGTTGGCAATAAAGTGCTACAAAAATTAGAATAGGACCATGGGCCGAGCTGGATGATACGTACCTTTACGTTTGCAATGACGCCTGCGTCTTGGTGGCCGATGATGGACTCGGCACTCAACTGACCCGTGAGATATGGATCAACGGAGAAACCTTCCCAGTTACGGCCTCCCAGGGGTGTTCTTCCAAGAGGACCAACATTAGGGCCAAGCAAGACGTTTACTAAAGAACATCAGCAGACATCACCAACCGTAGAAATTTGAACTCACCTCCTTTCGCCTTGAACTCTTTGCCCATGTAATAGCCCCTTTGGTACGTCAAGTTCTTATCCCAACTAGCACCAACATGCAAAGCCGAAGGATAAGAATTCACAAGATCAGTAGCCCTAACCCCATTCCCCGCATCGTGCAAACACATTCCCGGCCATCCAAGACGAGGCACCGTGCCAGTATTGCCGGCGCAGACATTGTCAGCCTTAACACCTCCTGTGATATTCACCTTTTCCTCCAGCGTCAGCAACGCTACAAAATCTCGGGCGCTCGCGTATGCATTCTTCCAGATGCCCTTGCCAGAGCCGGGGGCTGCGGGTCCTGTGAGTGGAGGTTTGTTATTGTTGGAATCAGGGGGACTCACGTGATGGCAACACCTCAGGCGAGGGGTACTCTGAGCTAGCAGAGACGCCAATCGCCTGCACAACCAGACACAAAAGTCCTGAAGACCACATTATGAGCGACGGCATATGTTGGTCATGGACCTAGAAGGTGTCACTTCCATCCCGTATTTATTTGTTGATACCTAATATTGGCTGATCAATCGGACTCGTACAAGTTCCCGAGCATTAACCGACGTCACACCAGGATGACCAATCGGAAGTGATCAGACTTCACCGCAATAAGAGCCCCGTCCAACCGGAGGTGATTCCGTGTTGCACTGCAACCCCCACAGCCAAGTCAACCCCTGAATGCCTCCAGTCAATATTAAGCGAAAAGAAGATCCGATGGGTGAATCTCGACGTGATGTTGTATAATTCTTCGCTTCGTGGGGACAATGGACGAATCGGGTGTCGTTATACACGTGTTACGGATGCAGCGTGCCTATCCCCGTTGATCTTCAGACCTATTGCCTTCCTCGACTGAAGCGGGATCTGACGTCTCACAACGTGTGCTGTCCATGCCCGGTGTCCTTCTGCCACCACATGCTTCAGGCGGTAAAAGAAGGCCACGTGAATGCTCAGTGGAGCGTCCTAATATCTCTCTCAATATCAATGCTAGCTGCTACATAGATTAACAAAAAGAACATTCCACCAGCAAAAAAAGATACGGTAATTATAGGAAAAGCCCGATGCGTGGGTCGAACCCGCAACCTTGAGATCGCGTACTCGTTACACTTAGATGCGCAAGCTAAGAGTCTCACGCTCTACCGATTGAGCTAACCGGGCTCAATCTGTTTGGTGATTGGCTGGAGCAAGGTCATCTTGCTGGCACGTGCTGCTTCCGACATGGCTCTAGGGTAAATGTTCGCAACAACATCAACTGATATAGCATTCACGGTTCCTTGAGATTCATCTCTTGGTCCAACTAAAGAATGCGGCGCTTGAGCTTTTACCTGGCTAGGGCCACTCTTTGCGACTAGAACAGGAAAATTGTTGCGACCTGAAGGGCGTGAATCGATGGATCAGGCTTTCGCTTCCGCCAACATGATAGGCTCCTTAATGCTGACATGCAGGAGATGCCTGCTGCCTTGACCTTCAACCTTGAAATCCAATAGACACCGTATGAGTCATCAATAAAGTTACCCAAATCTGTCTTCATCTTGATGCCCATTTTCATGATCCTACTCCATTTGTAGTTGCATCATCGACACCAACAATGCCTGCCCATATCGAACGCCTCCCAAATGAGCTATTCGAGCCCATATTACACGACTTGAGCTTGCTCGACGTCGCACACCTGAACCAGTCCAGCAAACCCCTCAACAAGTCCTTGGATGCCTACCTACTCAGGCTCCCAACAGCCAAACATAGGCTGATGAGATGGGGATGTCAGAATGGAGAGAGATGGGCTATTGAAAAAGCTCTCGCTCACGGTGCCGACATTACTCTCGTCGAGGTCGGTCCTATTGTCTCATCGACCATCTGCCTCGCCGCGCGACGACATCAGTACGAGACCATCAGGTTTCTTCTGGAATCTGGTGCGCGACTTAGCCCCGGCGGTCTTGACCATCGACAAGAGAGGGCATTAAAAAAGCGGCTGTTTGAGCCCAGAAACCCAAAGCTACTTCAGCTTTTTCTGGAATTTCGGTCAGGAAACCCAATACCCAACCTCCAAGAGGGCCTTGACGATGCACTTCTCAGATGCGTCAGGATGGGCCTAGATCATGAAATCTGTCAGCAATGGATGGACCTGGGAGCCAACCCTGCGAGTTTACCTGGGAAGAGCGATGACCCCCAGTCACCGTTCTCGATGGCTGTTCTCTCTGGATCTCTTCCATTGATGCGATTACTCCTCCCTCCAGACGCAAACTTGGGTGTCCCCAACGACACTTTACTATTCGAACTGCCTCGGTATGCGTACGCAGATCTACACCCATGGCATTCCATACCCATCTTGGCTGCCGCGCGCTCAATGGCAACAACCGGAAAGACAGACATGATGGACGCACTTCTCGACATGGGTGGAGATATCAACCTCAGCGTCAAATGCTACCTGGCAGCCTTTGGACTACCCAAACATGAACCGCATCCAGTAAACCCACTCCTGACATATGTGTTGTCACTCGACATGAATGAGGACCTAGGAGCCATGAAAGTGACTCCTTCTCAAGGAATCAAGTATCTTCTCGAAAAAGGCGCCAAGTTCGACAAACCGAGGCTAAAAAGAGATGACGAATATTCCTTCCAAACCTCCCAAGACTCCCTGGTTATTCCTCTGATCGCCCTCTTGTGGGAGAAGCACAACGGTCTCAGGTGTCTCCTCAACAACGAGATGTTCGCCGTCTTCAAAGTCCTCATCGAGAATGGCGGGGCCAAGGAAGCTGTTTCTGCCATGCTTGTACCGGTTGATCCCGGCTATAGAGGGCCTCATCACCTTCGTGTGTACGGGCGTCGTCCGCCTGGGGACGACAAAGGTCCTCTTACCGACGACGAGTACCGTGTGCTGATGGAAAGATGGGGTACTCTGCTGGACTTGATGCTCAGAGATGAAAACTTTGAGATAAGTCTATTGGTGGAGATCGACACCTTGTTCTTGGAGTTTATCAAAGCCATGTTCTCGAGACAACTGGAACTCATGGCAGACGTGTCAGAAGAGTCTTCAGTCAATGAATTGTATCAATTCATCGATGAGAGTCATCCTACGACGATACAAAAACTCGTGGAGAAAGGCGCAAGCCTGGACAGGAAATCTATAAACGGGCCATCTTACGCCGATATCGTCGACCGCGACAGGACTTCTCTCCTCAAGAACATTTTCGACCAAGCAGATCTGAACCGCGATAGCTACTACCTACCACAATGGCGCCCCTGGGGACGTATGCAATATCCCCTCCAAGAGGCGAGGCAGCGCTCGTTCATCGCCATGTTGGTCGCGATGGGTGCGAGGCCGTTTCTCAACACGCCTGATCCTGAGAAGCATTCCCCTCCTGCGTACGACAAGTTGCGTGCTGCGTTTAGGGGGGAGATTATCGAGGGGGAGAAGTTGCTTTGGAATCCGAGGTGTGGGTTTTTGTGGGATGGGTCTTGGAAGGACAATGATACTGATATGAATGATGTTTGAGGGACGTTGCTTGATTGATGAGGTTGGTGAAGAGAGGGAGGGTTATGATACTCTGAAGTACCTGTACTTTGTTTGATGAAGTGATGCGATGAGGGATGATGGATGAAACTACGGTTGGTTGGAGTAGTAACAACAAATTGACAGAACCCTTCCTCTTTGTTAGGCGGTTAAACTGACCATACTCAATCTAGAGGATAACCTCGTTAGTGTTTTATCCCTGTACTTTTGCCTGTGGGGAGACGAACGATGTGAAACAGTCAAGATGTGAAACGGCTTCTCCCCACAATCCGGTCTCATGTCCAACCTTTGAGTACCCTTTGTCTCTCTCTTCATGCTCCATCTTTTATTTAAGCACACATTAAATGAGAAGAAAGCTTTGTCTGACCAAATGACAGCTTTATTGATATTAAAGACCTTCTCGTTAACCGTTGCTCGGGTGATGACGATCGACAGACCTTAATCCCAAGCATAAGACTTGCCAATCCCGCTTCAAACCCACGCCTCGCTTGATAAAACCGCCTAATTTAAAGACCAATTATTACCACTCAAGGAGTGTGCACTCGTGAAAAAAAAAAAAAAAAA
>JABCKC010000585.1:0-11337 GCA_013186395.1 Fusarium papillatum | reverse complement strand
CTTTCCAGGCGAAGAGACTGCTACCGAAGCATGATTGTCACAAAAAGGTAGGCATTCGACAAGATGCCACGCTCGAGAGATGTTCTCACTGTTCAGAAGTGCTCAGGTCAGCCAGCCCAAGAGATATAGAGAGAGCATAGGCATCACTCTTGCTAACAAGGTCTTGTAACCCCTCCAACTTGAGCTCAAAAAGAAGAGAATGACAAAAAAAAAGAAGCCATGCAATGCTCGTTATCAATCGTTTTTATAGGAACAGCCCGATGCGGGGGTCGAACCCGCAACCTTGAGATCGCGTACTCATACCACAAGCAACTTGTTGTTACTGAGGTATTCTAAGAGTCTCACGCTCTACCGATTGAGCTAACCGGGCGTGGCTCTGATTGGATGAGAGGAGAAGGTCGCCGGGACGGCTCCTATGCCATGGACAGGACACTCTGATGACACTAGTCTGCGAGTGAACCCGAGATGGAAGCTCTCAGGGCATCAACTGAGGTAGATCTAGCCAAGATCAACCCTGACCGTTTTTCACTTGAGTGAACCGAGAATCTCTGTGCTTCAGGCTACTTAGTCGTCATGAAACAACCCACAGTTCTTGTAATACGTCGCGAAATATAATGTCTCCGTGTAGGCATTCCATAACCACCAGAAAGCATTTGACATGATCTCGACGCTGAAATGAATCACCTGATACGTCGTAGGTTGAATTAAACGCATACAAAGAACTGGACTAAGCAAAGCTTGTCTTCGGCCAGCATCTTTGCACTGCAATTTTTAACAACTTACATGCCCCTTGGCTTCTATTGAAGGATTGGCCCAGTTCAGAATGATGCCCCTCCAAGGCCACCAGGCATCGCTTCCTTAGGTGAGAGGAGATTCCTCCCAGGATGGCCCGTATGCCATAATCAAGCAGCGAGATCGTAGAAGAAGAAGGCCCCTAGGGTATCAGGGAGCCTGAAGGGTAAAGTGGCGTCGTTAAAACTTAGCAGTCGTGGATGGCAACCCCCACGGAGCCTGTAATACCCAATCCTCAGTCAGGTTGTACTGTAACCCACATGTCTCCATCATGCAAAGGTATCACTGAATCTTTTTCACCGCCCCTGCACTGCAATTTAAAACGCCCCCGAGCCCTTGGTTACAGCTTAATGAAGATTGACCTTACCCAACGAGGTCTTCAGATATCAAGAGTCGATTCGAAACCTATCCTAGACCAGATATAACTAAAAGCCCAACCTGCTATAGCCCAAATCTAAGTGGTATGAACACTTATCAAGGGCGAGTACACTTGAGAAGCATGTCGCCGACAGAGGCTCTAAACATCCTGCTTACCACTACATTCTGGCTTCGAAATACCAACCAAAGGGTGCTTGGTCAAGGGCTTGAAGGGGCGGTGAGGGGAGGTCTCACTAACACAACGGAAATAACACAGCTGTAACACAACTAAAGCCAGCCATAGGGTGTGCATGGTCTCACAAACCGTTCAATTCTTGTCTTTTTCACCTTGTCTAATCGAGCACCTTGGTGTCAAGGCGCTCCAACGTCGTCGCTCGTGAACATCAGGGTGGTCGATAGACAGAATCGAGCGAGATGACTATTAACTTGGACCTTGAAGATGGAAGGGCAACTGCTCTGTACTTGACTGGAAATATATACTTGACGTACAATGTGCTCCTCTAATCTTGCTGTCCCTCCTACTAGCAAGATATGAGGTCTATTCTTTGGGCTTCCTCAGACAGAGCTTTTGTAGATGGGGTTGCCATCGAAAGTCCGGCCAATATGCCCATCAAGTTACTCGCTGTTTAGTGAGTTATTGAAGGCATCATTCGATGTGACCGTGTGAGGCATCTTGTTGGCTCAGGGTTCTCAGCTATTCGTACATCTGACCCCAAGTGAGCTCCCCATCCTGTTGTAACTCCCTTTGGTCATCGTTACAAGACGCAAGACTAGTTCCGCAAGAACCGTGTTTAAAATTCAGCAAAAGAGTGCATCCTATTTGTTTATATAGCGCCGATTACCCAATGCTATCCTTTGTCAACCCTCAACTTCATCGCTACACCATCATCATATTTTGGTATCTCCTCCGCTCTGCAACATCCACAACGCTCCAGGACCATGTATGCATGTAAACCACTGCCTTTTATCTAAAGAGTCTTTGCTTTCATGAAAAAAATCCGGATCCAAGTCGTCTAAAAGTCTCTGCGTCGACTTGACTCTCCAGTCACACTCTCTTCGTACTCTGTCAACCTCAAAGCCTCTTCGACATCGTTGACAAAGTGTCCCTCGCCGCCGGCTAACTCCACGATGCCGCTGTTTACCATCAGATGCCAGACTGGGTGGTCCCGGCGCTGAGGGCATCTCGAGAAGAAGACGCGCACTTTTCGGTCGTGGTAGTTGCGCACAATCTCGGTGAGGACCTGTGTGCCAGAACCGTCCATTGAGGTAACACCGTGGATGTCAAAAATGACATTGCGGTTCATGTCAAGGCTGCGAAGGCGAGGAAGGGCAGGGTGCGCCTTTGACGTGCCGTAAAGCTCCAGCCTACGAAGACGAGACTTGAGCTCGCCAGTGTTGGCAAACGTAAGAGGCTCGGGAATCTTGACAATAAGACAACCCTCGACAAACTCCAGACTGCTTCGCTCTCCCTCAGCATTCTCGAATCGGTTCGTGCCAGGGATGCGACCCAGAATCTGAATTCGCGGTCGGGTGCTGTGCTTGATCACCATCAGGATCGAAAGTCCCACGCCAAACGCCATGCCTAAAGTCAGTGAGTAAAACATGGTAGCCAAGAAGATGATGGCCATGAGGCCGAGTTCGGTCCAGCCACGGATCTTAAGGAAGAAGGTGATGTCATGGGGCGCCTCTTCTATCAGCGACCAAGCCACCACGGAAATCATTGCCGACAAGACAGGTTTCTGGAAGGTGTCAGCATTGTTTAGATAGCAATGAACCGTAGCATTGGCTACGTCAGTAGGGGTCTTACCGGCAGGTAGTAAAAGTAAGGCAGGAGGAAGAAGATGGAAAACAGCGAAATGATACTCAAGAACATGGAGCTGGCAGGACTCTTACCACCAGTGCTCTTGTTCACCTTGCTTCGACCGTATCCGCCAAACGCCGGCAAGCTCATGAAGCAGCCACCAACCATGTTCGCGATGCCAAGCGCCATAAGCTCTCGGTTAGCGCTCAGTTGAATGCCTTGGATAGTCTCACTAGAACCCAGACTCTTGGCTGCAACAGAAGACTCGAAGAAGCCCAGGAGAGCGATCAGGAAGGATGTCGACATGGCACTTCGGATGTGAGGCATGTGTTCTAGCTTGAAAGGCCACTGGAAGGCGAGGAGGTTACCGTTGGCGGCCTTGACGGTTCCAAGGATCTCAACGCCCTTGTTCTCCCAGTCAAGCTTCCAGCACAGAATGGCAGACACAACAACGACAAAGAAGCGGTCGGGAACGTAGGCGACTCCAGGGAACCTGGGTTGAAGGCGATTCTTTGTTTCACTAAAACCTGGTTAGAGGCACGTCGAGTCTCAAAGCCACCAAGCCACAACTTACCGACAGATCATGATGAAGAGAAAACTGATTCCAGCAACGGCAAAAGTCAACCCATGAGCTTCGTGAATGTTGCGAACCATGAACTGGATCTTCTCCACAGGGCTACCGTGGCTCACGCCCGCCTCGTCAGCCAGCTTGGCGAGTCCAAGTTCGGGAATCAGCTGGTCGACAGCGATGACGAAACCAATGGCACTGATGAAGCCGCGCAGGAACGGCTTGCTGAGCACGCTATCCAAAAATCCAAGTCTTGCGAGGCCGGCAATGAGAACCATTGCGCCCGCCATACCAGCAACAATGCCGCAGATCTGCGCATGCAAAAGGTCATCTTGCTCGTCGTCTCCCGAGCTGACATTCTGCTTCACCACGGTTCCAACCAAAAGCGAGCCAGCAGCTTCAGGGCCAACAACCATCTGTGGGCAAGATCCCAGGAGAGCGTAGATGAAGGGGTTGAAGACGAAGGCGTAGAGACCGTGTATCGGAGGGACGTGGGCGAGGTTCGCGGCGAGGGAGAGGGCCATGGGGAGGTAGAAGGAGGCCATGGTGACAGCGGCCACCAGGTCACCACGGAGGTACGAGAGCTTGTACTGGCGCATCCAGTTCAAGCAGGGGACGTAGTATGCAAGATACCTAGCGAACAAGTTAGCAGACTGCCACAAAGCATCCAGTATATATGGGCACTGACATAAAGGCCGTGTCCTCGAATCCAGCCTGCTCAGCAAGCACACTGCTATGTCCCATCTTCTTGGTACGCATCCTCTTCTTCAACCACCGCTTCCAATCGTCGTGCCCCACGATCGTTGTGATCGCACTGTCCAGCACTGGAATGTGCGTACCTGAACCCCCAGTATCGCTCCCATCCTCGTCAGTGCTCTGCATGGTCATGGCAGGACTCGACGGCCGTGGACTGAAAGTACCATGGCTGCAGAGGCCCGGGTGTGCCGGGTGGACGCTCGATCGACGGTGGTTCGTGGACGTGGTGTTGTTGCCCTGCATCAGAGGGGTCGACTCGCTCGCAAAGATCTCGCTGATGGCAGCTCCAGAGGTTGGACCAGGCGACGCCGGAGGCGAGGCCATGGGAGCAGAGCTGCCAGTGCCATTGTCGCTGTCGGATCTGTTTTGGGCAGTAAGAGCTTGACGGAGGGCGCTTGGCTGGGCAGGACGGTGATCGGTGTGCGAGTTGGTGCGACTGTGGGAGGGTCGATTCACCATGATTGCGAATATCGAGTGGGTGATGATGTTTTTAGAAGATGCTGGGTGGAGTAGGTATGGGCAATGTCAGACGCGTCTAGGCGGAATTGTTATCACAATGCTGCAGGGGAATTGAACTGGATATTGAGGCTGCTTGCGATGCAATGATTCAACCGACTGTCGTCGACAAACACGGACCAACTTTTGACTTTGACGACGACGGGAAGAACGCAGCCGACGATGACGAGAAACGCATCGAGCCGAGTCTGCGAAACGGGACGGTTGGATGTCAACAATCACGCACGAGTCACGGGGAACAGAGGAGAGTAGAGCTGGACAGAAGAAAGCGGCAGAAGAAGAAGTAAAGAAAGAAAAGAAGAACAAAATTTCAGGCTCGCTAAGATGAGGAGGTACCTGCCCAAGGACCCCATTCCAAAACCAAGGGTTCTTTTTTTTCTTTGCCTTCTGCGTAATCATCAGGCAGTTTGACCATCTCAGATCCCAACCCGTCTCGACCAACCGACCAATCAAGACCAACCGTTGGAAACCCTTGAAGGGAAAACTTACCCACCCGCTGCAGCACATGCATCTCGGTGACATCAGGGCGCGCCGCCGTCCCCAGGTGACCCCCCATTCGATCCACCCGTCGAGCGCAGGCGTTCCAGCGAATGTGGGCGAATGGCTGGGCCCGTGTTGTTCAGCGATCCCTGCTCGTTGTAGACGGTGGAGGTTGGAGGTGGTGCCGTGGACCCGACATCGGCCGTGGAGGATCGACGGCTGCAACACGAGGTGAGCAGCCCAATGGCGTTGATTTGGACGGTGTCTCTTCAACTACGATAACCTTGGACATTTTACAACAATAGGCGAGAGTTGCGGTGTGACCTAACAACTTCTATTTCGCTCCCGCTACATCCAACGGGACCATCTTCATCATCTAGATTCGGTAATCTCGCTCACCGAGATGAGATCAAACCTAACTCGTGGCTTCATCCAAACTTGATATATCCATTCATGAGATCAAAAATAAGTGGCTAAGTATTGATATTGTCACAGAATAAAACATGCTCCTTTTCCCTTACACCTGCTCGTTAACGAACAAGCCCGCCATGCCCTGTCCAGTACCAATACACATGCTCGTCAGCAGAATCTTCTTCTTCTGACGCCTCAACTCAGCCAGACCCGTCACAATCTGTCTCGCACCTGTCGCGCCCAGTGGGTGACCCAGCGCGATAGCACCTCCACGGGGGTTCAGCTTGTCGGATGTGAGACCAAGCTTATCTTGGCAGTAGACGGCCATTGAAGCGAAAGCCTCGTTGATCTCGACGACATCGACGTCCTCGAGGGAGATGTCGTGTTGTGCCAGCAGCTTGGGAATAGCAATGCTAGGTCCAATGCCCATGATGCGAGGTGCCAGGCCGGCAACAGTAGAGCCGACATACTTGGCCATGATGGGCTGGCCAAGCTGCTCAGCAGTAGATCGCTTCATCAACAGTACAGCGGCAGCTATTTACCAGTTAGCAGCATGACAATTTGAGTTTGAGAATTAGAAACATACCTCCGTCTGTGATCTGACTGGCGTTACCGCCAGTAGTGCATCCGCCCCATTGAGGGAACGCTGAGCGAATCTTGCCGAGACTCTCAGCAGTGGTGCCCGGTCGGATACCCTCATCCTTGGTGAGAGTGACCTCCTTGACCGCACCGTCGGGTCCCTTAACCTTTGTTGTGATGGGTACAATCTCATCGTCAAACCATCCCGCCTTTTGCGCTGCCTCAGCCTTCTGGAAGCTCTCGGCGGCATATTTATCCATGGCGTCGCGCGTAACGCCAAAGTCCTTGCTGACGTTCTCGCTCGTCCATCCCATGGGCTGCATGCAGTCGAGAGCCTCCTGGCTCTGTGATGTGACAGCTTCGTCAAAGGGCTTCTCGAGGGCGTCGCCGCCGACAGTCATTTGCTCAGCGCCCATGGCGATACCGATCGAGATGGAGCCATTGGTGATGGCGTGGGCAATGTCGGCCGTGGCCTTTAGGCCAGAGGAGCAGAAGCGGTTCACGGATGAGGCGGCGGTCGTGTTGGGGAAGCCGGCGGCGAGGGCGGAGGCGCGGACCTTGTAGGCAGCTTTGGCATCGGAAACCTGTTATCTTGTCAGCAATAGACTTGGCGATAGTATGCGATACGCCTTACGTTTCCGAGGCAGATATCCTCAACCAGAGCGGGATCCAGATGGGACAGCTCTCGGACCTCCTTCAGGAGAGCATAGAGCATATACTCCAGACTTGTGTCCTTGAAACCACCCTTCTTGGCCTTGGTGAGAGGCGTTCGGATAGCGAGGGTGATGACGATATCATCGGGATTCTTGGATTGACTGCATCGCAAGGTCAGTCAGTTGCAGCTAAAAAGTTAGGATGGACACCGACATGTGGCTAATGGATGACCCAGGGGCCAAATGTTTTATGATGGAGCCAATTCGTTCAACAGCCATTTTGAATAGGTACGAGATGGAAAGTGATAAAGATAATTGAAGATTTAGAGAAAACAGCGACTGCTCAGGGTCTCTTTTTAGTTCTTGTTCTTGTTCTTGTTAAAAAAAAGATGCCGAGGCCAAGTTCATCATGGGGAGGGGGTGCTGGGGAGTTTCTAACCGCTATTCACCCATCAAACGGCAAGCTGTCGCGGTACTTGACGCGACCTCCTTGTGGGGCCAGCCGAGGCAAAAAGCTGTCCTCCCTCGGGCGGGATGCGGAGTCTGCACGCCGAAACTCCGGGGTTCAGCTTAGGTTTTTTGCGGGGGATGTGTGCTGATATAATCAGGCCTCGGTATCTCGGCGAGCAAACCTCCGATTATCAGGTCCTTCATTCCAAGACGCTGCCCGTTGACACGATCGAGCTGCGATACCATCATCCAACCATAATTATGTGCCTTCTAGCTCTGCTCAACGACTTTTCGCTTAGAGGCTTAGCACTGGGAATTGTTGTCAGCTTCGCCGCTGAGCCGGTTCCGCTACAGATGGATGTTGGTTTCTCATGACAAGGAGGGCGACTGCCCTTATCCGAAATTCAGGGACTGGAATTCTACCCAAACCCAAACGGCAAGGTCTCCGTCAACGGCGTCCTTTCGTGGTCCAAACAATCCATCTGGCCAAGGCCCCGACCCTCCATCGCTCTCACTTTTGTTGCCTTCTTTTCGGAAGCTGGGTCTTGCTTATGATAATGGGCAGAGGAAGTTCAGGTCATACGTACAATAGCAAAGACATTCAGTGTGTCAAAGGGTGTCAATTGGTCCCAGAGACTCGCCAAAGCTCGCGACAAGAGCCAGAGTCCAACTTTGCTACCAGCTCAGACTTTGCGGGTTCCTGCGTGGCAGCGCATGGATGGCTGAAGGACCTGCTGTCTGCCCTGGATCCAATCCCAGGGACCGTCCACTGAAACTCGTCTCCTTAAAAACATAGGCTTTCTCTGGCGTTCCTAGCGTAGCCGACGCGACTGGTAGATCTCAGCCCACGACGCCTCTGTCTTAGCTCCAAGAACAATGTCTTCATCCGGATCAATCAGACCAACCAGTGAGACAGGGACTTTCAAACCTGTTCCCTTTTCAGATAATTGCCACGAGCCGGTGAAACTCTTTGGGTCGTCAGATCTGGATGAGAAGTGACCCAAGAAGTTTTGGGTTTTTAGCCATGATCCGATTTATTGAGGCCATCGCCTCCCATCTTGCCATTCTTCCTCTTTCCTTGACCCTCTCACTCGCTCTCTTGGATTGTTGATCTGCTTTTTTTCTCTTCTTCTCTCATTGAACGGCAGCAAACAAGTGTCATTGTGGTGTCGCTATTCCCTTCACTTACACCCTTTTCCGGCGCAACAAGGCACGGCCCCGCCGACATTTGCTGTATCCCAAAGACGGCAACGAGGATAACTACCCCCGAAACAACTAAAAGTAGTCGAATGGGCCAATCTGGACCAACGGAGCATTGGCTTTAAGAGAATAGCAAACCCCTGGTTAGACTTTCTCTAATTCTCGCTGCCTGCTTCCTCCTTCGCAACAGTGGCTACTCAACCCAGATTTTGTGCTCTCATTCACTCTCGCAGCCATTCATTATGACCTCAAAAAGAACACTCTTGGCGACACTCCTGGCTGGATTTGCATCCGCCACACCCAACGGAAAGCGAGGTCTTGTCTATACCGCCGACAGAACAGACCCCAAAGACGACAAGATCTGGATCCAAAATGGAAGCGATATAACATGGTACTACAACTACGCAGACTATCCATCACCAGTCTACGCCGATATTCCTCAAGAGCAGTTCGAGTTTGTACCAATGATGTGGGGAGTTACATCCGATAGTAGCGACACAAGCTTCCTCGACAGCGTCCAGGCCCGTATCAAGAGCGGTACCAACATCACGCACGTCCTCGGGTTTAACGAACCTGATGCTACGAGTGATGTTGGCGGGAGCAATCTCGAACCCAAGGCCGCCGCCGAAGCTTGGGTTGCCAATTTTGAACCCCTGGGTAAGATGGGAATCAAGCTCGGTCTGCCTGCTTGTACGGGAGGTTGGAGCTCGATGCCTTGGCTGAAACAGTTTCTCGGGAACTGTACTCAGATTAAGAACAAGGCAGGTATCAAGGGGAACTGCACTTGGGATTATCTCCCTGTGCATTGGTATGACAACTTTGAAGGTCTCGCTTCTCACATCGGGGAGCGCCTCGCCGAGTAAGATCCACCACTCCCGTAAATCGGATACAACTAACAGGATGCCTATAGATGGCCCAATGCCGAGATCTGGGTCACCGAGTATGCCTATGCCCATCAAGAACCCGGTCCAACCGACGCCTTCTTCCAGCAAACGCTAAAGTGGTTCGATGAGTCCGACTTTATCGGCCGTTATACTTACTTTGGCGCCTTCCGCTCTGGCATCTCGAATGTCGGCCCCAACGCTGCTCTCCTCACAAACGACGGCGGCCTAACGGACATTGGCGCAGAGTACTTGGGCCTGAATACGACGGGAAATGACAGTGCGGCGCCGTCGACGGTGAGTTTGCCACATGTTGGATTTATGGCGTTGGTAATGGCCGTGGTGTTGAAGGTGGTGATGTAAGAGATTCATCTCGGCGGACTATGCTGTTGGATGGAGTTCCTGGGGTCTTTGGCTGTTGCTGCTGCACATCAGGCATTTTCTGTCATTTTTTTTTAGAATAAAAAGCTTACTTATTATGCAACTGAACAAATCTTACACTACAATCAGTGCTCACTGGAGATGGCCCTTGTGGCTTCTGTGACTTAAAAGGCAGTGAGTACATGCATCGAGGTTCCTCGTGTCGAAATGTTCATGATTAGAAATAACTACCACAAGCATGATATAAACGAACAAGTACACAAAACTGCGATTCAAACTCTTACAGATCTCACGACGACTTTGGATCCCAGTGACTTTGACCGTGTCTTATCATGAAGCAGTGTATTCGCAACCAGTCTTCCATGCTGGAGCGGGGGATATCTAGGTTCTCATCGAACAACATAACTACAAAAAACAAGTGATATCAATAGTCATCAACCTCCGACATATCAACAGATGCACCATTCCTCCTCAATCATCAAATCTTTTCCCATCTGATGCACCTCTTCTCTCGTACTTTTGATGCAATCCTCCACATTACCCTCATATTAATACCATAACAATCGTAAAAGTTTACGCCTCGGTAGCCGCGAGGCCTTGAGGCACGATGTGGCGATCGACAGGGCCTCGCGAAACGCTTCGCTTGCCAAGAGACTCGCCAGTGTCCTTGCGGGAGAAGGATGCCCATGTCTTGAAGCTGGACAGGGACATGGTTCGGCTGAGTTTGTTGCCATCCTCTCCACCCTGGCCCCAGACACCACGACGAACAGGGGCATCCTCAAGAAGGTGGAAGTGTCTCTTGATCATCTTCCAGAGCTCAATACCAGCGACAAACACGACAGTGAAGCCGACTGCCAGAGCCCACTCCCAGGTGATACCAGTGTGCTTGAAGAACTTGTGGTTGAGGACGGGGATGTAGACGACGGGGAACACGGAGAGACCACCAATAATGACGGACCAGAAAAGGAATCGGTTGGAGTAGATATCCTTGAAAACTGGGAACTTGCTGTCGTCATCGGGGTTGAGGCGGAACATGGAGCGACGCAGACTCTTGAACTCCCAGGCAGAGATCAGGATGAGCCATGTCAACTCAGCAAAGGTAGCGGCACGAGCCTTGAAGACAGGGATACACTTCTCGGAGTACCTCTGGTTGCACTCCTCACCCAAGTCGCCGCCGTTGGCACCGTAGATGATGATACAGAAAGTACACATAGTACAAGCGCCCATGATGCAGCCATAGACAATCATGTCGATGATGATCTGGTTGGTAAAGACACCACGCTTCTTGTCTTGCGGGGGCTTGCGCATGATATCCTGAGCAGCCTGCTCACGGCCGAGTCCGAAGGCAGGGAACGAAGAAGTCGCCATGTTGATCCAGATGATCTGCAGAGGCGAGACAGGGAAGACGGAGAAACCAGACCTGTCGACAAAGCCAAGGCCAGCAACCAGGAGAATAACCTCGCCCACGTTGGAAGTAAGCAGGTGCAGAAC
>JABCKC010000584.1:0-23136 GCA_013186395.1 Fusarium papillatum | reverse complement strand
TTCCTTATCCAATATCAGTGTCAGCATGTGAACCACGTTCTTACTCAGATCGCCCGGAAGCGGCTATTGAAGCTTGAACTAAGAACGGAATGACATAATGATGATCATCGACCAAGATGACACTTCAAGTTAAAATCACAGGCTCATTCCATACCCACTGACCTTATCTTGCGCCTTCACTCTTCGTGAACCACGATGGGCTACCTACTGCTCAGTGGAGGCACAGTCCTCCTCCACGGCGAGAACGACAAAGTCACCGCCCGAAAAACAGACATTCTCATCGAAGGCGATCGCATTTCCAAGATCGAACCAGAAATCGAGCCTCCAGGTGACGCCGACATTATCGATTGTACTGACAAACTCATATCGCCTGGCTTTATCGACACGCATCACCATGTGTGGCAGGCTCCTCTCAAAGGACTCTTTGCCGATTGCACCTTTTCGCAGTATCTAGGAATCAGTGGGTACTATTTTAAAAAATCGCATGGCAAACACTGAATTATTTAGGAACTGTGGCCAGCAAGTACTTCACCGCTGAGGATGGTTTTTGGGGAAACCTAGCTGGGTGTATGGAGGCTATCGACGCGGGCACGACGACGGTGCTTGATCATGCACATCTCAACTGGAGCCGAGAACACAGTGAGTCTTTGAACTTAATATCGATGCCCCCCCTGACTATTTTCTAGGCAAGCACGCCATAGCTGGGACCATCTCTTCAGGAATCAGATCCATCTTCGCGTACACACCAACAGTCCGTCTTGAACAGCATGAGCCACAACTCAAGTTCGATGACAAACCTGTAGCCGACTGGGTCATGGGCGCGTTTGAAGAGCTGGTAAAGGCTAGTCCTTTAAACGAAAAGACCTCCCGAGTCAAACTAGGGTTCGGCTTCGATTATTACTTTCTTCCCAAGGACACAGTTGTAGGGCTGTTTAAAAAGGCTCGATCACTTGGGGCCAGCGTCATCACATCGCACTGCAACATTTTCAAGGGGGAAATGTCCATCGGAGTTCCGGCTTTACTAAAGCGGTATGATCTTCTCGATGATAAGATCGTGTTTGCACATGGCGGAAGTATCCGACCCCAAGATGCAAAGTTGTTACAAGAAGCAAACGCCTATGTATCGGTTACACCCAGCACAGAGCAATCAATGGCCGTTGGCCCATCGGTTTGCTTCCGCGATGACTTACCTGGAATGGACAAACTTTGCTCTCTAGGCATCGACTGTCACTGCGCAACTAGTTCAAGCATAGCCAACGAGATGCGTATGGGTTTACAGTTCGCTCGCGGCCTTGATAGCAAAAGGCACCTCATTAAAGGCAAACTCCCCGATGACGTGTTTCACAAGGTTGAAGAGGTGTACAACATGGGCACTATTCAAGGCGCACGAGCCTTAGGAATGGAGAAAGACATCGGCAGCATCGCAGTTGGCAAAAAAGCCGACTTGACCATCATCAACGCCATGAGTCCCGCCATGTTTGGAGCTGCCCAGCAGGATCCTATTGGTGCAATCGTATTTCACTCCGGCATCGGAGACATTGATACGGTTATTATAGATGGACGGGTACGTAAGCTTGACGGAAAGTTGCGCTGTGTGAAACAATTTGAGTGGAAGGACGGAGGGTTCGTCAAGGGGAGTAAGGAGTTAACCTGGCCAGAGGTCGCTCAGAGGACTCTAAAGATTCAGAAGCGGCTAGTGAAGAAGATCTCGGAGTATGATACTCGAAAGGTGGGAGATCAAGTAGCCAAGATGATCAATGTCAAATAGAACCGGGCAAGAAGCCTCCTTGTTAATGTCCACTTTCGATTTTCCAAAATCCAGTGAGCCATCATCATCCCTAAAAGCACAGATACTACGTCGCCATCGGGAGAATGATCAACGAGTTCGGTTGCTCATCGTGAGCCATCCTTGCCATAGTCGCATACGCCATTACCATCCCTTCAACTATTCCCTCCCAACGCGCCAGCACCTCTGTAAACTCTCAAATAATCATCATAATAGAAAATTCATGCAGCGATAAACCCAAATTCGATTCAATTATGCTTCCGGGTACTTCTCCCGCCATCGTCTACAATACTTGTCGCCATCTTCACCTGATACCGGATCTACGATTAAAATGTCAGTAACTACGACTCATACAACCCGTTACGAGATAAACTTACAAACGCGATATGTAGCTGGTTGTCCTTTGCTTTTTATCCGCAAAACTCGAACGCGTCTGTTGTTTTCGTCGCAGCGCGTTGAAACCTCGTATCGAACTCCATCATCGTCGTAGGCGACTTCAGGACCATCTCCTCCCAAAACAATCCGTATCCTCTCGGTAAAGTCGTCGAATATACGCGAAAGAAATAATAGAATTTGGTTTGTGAAACTGGGAACTGGCCGTCGCGTGATTTGGTCGTGTGTATCCGATTGAGAGGGCGTCTTTTCCAGCCCGAAAACAACTTGGTCGTGGGAATCCTCAACTCTCTCCACTCTGAGAACCTTGGTGACTTTGGGGCTCCAGTCGCTAGAATAAGGTAGGGCGTAAACCACTGGCAGCAAAACAGCCAGCACAGTAAAGAACTTCATCTCGAATTTTTGTTTAGAGGCACACAGAATAAAGCGAATATGACGAGCAACCAAGAAATCCGGCATTCCCGGAGCATTTATACGCATTCAGTCACTGCCCCAGACTCCGCCCGACACAGTCATGCGACGAAGGATTCAAGCCTTTCGGCAGAGATTGGATAATTCGTATAGATTGGTCGATCTCCGTCTGACAGGGATCTAGTGGCTGAGTCGCACCAGGATGATATCTTTGACAAGCGCACGGTACAGGAGCATGAAGAGGTTAGAAGCAACAGTGATTCGGCGATAACTACATTAGGAAATGGCCGGATCTGTTGGTTGCTGTATTTAAAGTCACGTACGACCCTTCGTTTTTTCGTCGCCAAGTAATGAATCGCAGCAGAATTGGGGAAAATGCTCAGCATGACAGTGGACGGCGACATGGATGTTACCCCCCCTAAGCCCTGTTTCATCGCTGACAAAAGGGCCTGTGATGCTGAAAATAGCCAATGAAGGCTAGCAGAAGAACCTGGTACGCACAAGCAAATGAGATTGACAGATAGATTGCAGGGGTGTAATCAGTATCACCAACGTCGTCTGCGGCCTCAGTCTGACGATGAGAGATCCAACTGATGCAGAGTTAATAAATGCGAGGGAAATGTCTTTCATCTTTCGCAGTTTCTAAACTGTCGAGGACCAACAGATCTTTCCATCTCGCCCTCGGTCGGTCAGCGCGATGAAGCCATCCAACAACACCAACACAACCCTGCTCGAGATCGGGTCTGGACCGTCTTGGCATACTCGTACCGTAAGAGCCAAGCCCCTTCCTTCTAGCCCCGTTTTCCCTTTTCTCCTTGGCACAGTTTGTACCGTAAGACCGTCATCTTAACGCACCCTGTCCAGCTGGTATTGTCCAACAGCTTTCTCGAGTCGGGCACAAGCCACTTCGTCACTTGTTCCAGACGTGGACGCGTGCATGTTTTATTCCCGTCGTTTGTCACTGCGCGCCTTTGACTGGCTGTTTAAGACGCGGGGTGCTTGAACCATCGGAAGAGGCGCACCGTTAGATTTCACCTTTGTTGTCCGCCGAATGTTGAGTAACCTCACATCATTGGATGTTCGAAACATTCTGCCTGACAACATCCGGGGTATCAACAAGCCCAGCTCTCGATGTCTCACTCGCCAAGGCGGTTTCGAGCGCAGCTCTGCCGGTATGATCCGCTATGCACATACTCACGTAGCCTATTTCGTCGACCTTGAACCTAAACTAGACCACTGCATAGGTACACAGATCAAGTCCCGATCACAGCTACTTTTATTTATCAATCATTGAACGTATTCAGTCATGTCATCCATGCATATCTGTGGAGAAAGAACCCATGTCAAGATTGATCAACGCTGCTCTAGTATGCATACTCCAATAGACAACTAGCTATGAATCACCCATGTTGTCCAACAGAAAAGCACCCCCCTGCACGCTCAAGTAGACGCTCAAAATGTACCAGACCTCGAATGATGCCGGTGAGGAGCCTCATTTGATTCCCCCTCTGACTCCAAAAGTCCCGCAACTGCCGGACTTGACGATGGAGCTGAAGGAGCGATCTCATGTTTGGTCTGGGTGTCGGGCTGGCCATCGGCAGCTCTGTCATTTTGTTGAATAGAAAGGTCGGCTAGCCATTGTTCGACTTTTGTGGGCTGTGTAGTGGATGGTTCATGAACTTCATCGCCATCCTTATCGCCGACAGGCAGGGGTTCATCGGCTTGCGAGGGCTGCGGAGTGGATGATTCGTCAACTTCATCACCATTCTCATCGTCGGCTGGCAGAGCGGCATCTCCCGAACTCCAAACATCAGGCCTGGTGATCAAGTCGTAAAAGAGAGGCAAACGGTTCAGGAACATTTGCATCTCCCCAGTTGCCTGTAACACGCTCAAACCCTCGTCTTGGACCAAGCGACGTATCATGCTGCTCCTGAGTTCGGACCCACGACGTTGGGCAAGACTCAAGATCTCGGGGAGGAGAGGAACACATGGGGCCGGAATCGTTCGGTGAGTAGGAAAGGCTAACATGTACATCCGCTGCCATCGAACCGCTATTGTTAGAGATCTCCTCTGGGACACGGATATCATGCGGTTGATGATGCGCATGTGCCGGTGTTGCGGTTTGATACATGGGAAGGGTACCAGGCAATTGCATTGGTGAACCTCTTTGAGATGCTATCTGTCAGTCAAAGTCAGCACGAACACTGCCTTCGGCCAATGCAGTAGTATTTCGAACCTCATTTTTTCCATGGTCATCATACCCACTTCGCACTCGCAGCGTTCAGGGACTCCACCACGTTCGAAAAAGCAGGCAAGTCGAAATGGGTACATCTTGGCGGCTGTTTGTTGATGAACGAGAGTATTTGATGACAAGAGTAGATAAACAGATGGAAAGTGATGGTTGGTGATGGCGAAAGTTAAAAGTGTGATGCTGGTGAAGGATGTTGATGTAGAGTTGAAGTTCCCCACGCCCATCATTTCGAGCGAGGCCCCAAAATCGGTTCCATCCGAGAGAGAGGAGCTTCGAGGGAAACTGCTGCGCGGGGAAGGAGTAATCCCTGAGCAGAGCCTCAAGTGGATAGGTAAGGTGAGTTGGCAACCGCCAGTTGGCTTATGTAGGTAACATCCTTGCCAACACCTCCAAATGATTTGGGTCATTTTAACCCTGTTGACTGTGCCTTGGCTCTTTCAAGGAAGTCCTAGTGGCGTCGTCAATCATCCCCAATCAAGACATGAGAATCGATATCTGCGATGTTTCGACAGCTTCCGCCGCCTCCGATGCGACGTTGTAGTACACCTACCTTAGTAGCCGGGCGAGAGTCCGCGATGCATGCATGCCACCGCGCCGGTAAGATCCAATGACGGCATGTCCTCGGTCCCCGGAAGCTCGTCCGAGCATCATACATCCTTGTCCGATTCCCCCTCGGAGACTTGGGACGCCCAATGGTGCTTGGTCTTGAGGGGGGCTGTGGAAAGGAACTGTATTTTGTCTCAGTCTCTTCTCGACCGGCGAGTGTTGAGAGTGCGCATTCAGAGCGTGCGTAGGTGAGTTTCCCCCTTGGTTCGGGGGTCTCCGGCAGTTCATAAGAACTCGCATCCTCCTTTGCTCGGTGCGGTTCGCCGACCTGCCTTCTCATTATCCATTCCGATTCCGAAGTGGATGGTCGCCTCGACACTTGTGCACATTGAGATAGCGTTGCACACAGCACACACAAAGGATAGAAGAAAGAAGACCAAAGAATGTGAGTAACTTGCTTGGCCATCGGTTGAGGCGCCCCTCAGAGGACTGACTAGAAATGCAGTGCAAGGAACTCTGAAAGCGACACTGCCAAACATGGCCTCAGCTCCAACACAGCTCTTGCTGCGACGACTCCTCAAGTCTGGCGGCCCATCAACTGCCCATGGCCGCTCAGCCATGCGCCTCGAACCGCCCTCTGTCAACGATCGAATCGAAGAAATGAACACCCAACTCAGAGCCCTCGAAGTCCAACTTGGACACAGGGGTCAGGACCCAAAGGCAGCCGTCCAAGACCTCGAGTACCATAAGATGTACCGTGACTTGAAAGACATTGCAAGGGGTGGCTAGGCATCATCTGCGCTTGCAAACAATCTCCTTCTTGTCCTCAAGGACATGGCGTCAGGGGCGGAGCAAAGGTGTTATGCGCGGGTACCGGCTATGCCAACAGACAAAACGACACCGGACGAAGGGCTCGGATCAAGGGAATTAGAAAAAGGGTGTACAAGGATTGTTTTTGGGGGTGTTTAATCGTTCAAAATCGGGAGGCTTTCTCAGCAATAGAGTAAAGATAGTGTAAACATCGTCGTTTCTGCGTGCTCAAACATGACCGAGGTTGATTTCTTGCCATAGGGAGGCCATCATGTCTCTATCAACCTCTCTGTATTTCGCATTTGCGTTCAAATTTACAATTACATTAATCGCAATTGCGATGAATGCAATTGCGATTGTGATTTCAGCCTCAGCCTGATTCTCCCCTCCACGAGTACTAAAGATGCTGTGAAGGACGCCTCGCGCGACCACAGCCTGGTTTCGGCAAACGGATATTTCCGTCGGTAAACGGCGCGTTCCGTCGGCAGAACTGTCATACGAATGCTGTGTTGCCTACAGAGCTTGGCTGCAGCTTTCAAGCCACTGTCACACAAAACCCGATGTGCTGCCAGCGAGCCACGTATGGTGATATCCTTGCTGCTGAGCCGCACTGGATTGACACAAGCATTATAGGATTGGATGTCGGCTACGATACATCGCCCAGTTTACGCGTGTGGCTGGAGTGAGCCTGCCTTGTGCTTTGACGTCTGCGTTGGACGTTATTCACTGTTCTTGGCGAGGTGCATGATCAGGGCGTGATGAATCCCGTGCAGTGGGGGGTGACACATTTGGCAACCATTGTCACGATACGCCTATCAACGCTTTTCCAATGTTAATCATGTCTTCGATCATTGGAAGAAACCTAACTAACCACTTATTCAGTGGCCTGAACAGCGGACGAGGTGAGGCGCTGCAACTCCATGCCCACAGAAGCAGCCTCGACCAATTTGTCAGGGGTTTTTGCAGAGGCTAACACTCTTTTCAACACTTCTCTACT
Source organism: Fusarium papillatum (assembly GCA_013186395.1). NCBI lineage: Eukaryota > Fungi > Ascomycota > Sordariomycetes > Hypocreales > Nectriaceae > Fusarium > Fusarium papillatum. Next base: position 15,942 of record JABCKC010000584.1, on the reverse strand, counting down.
ACGTGTGTGCAGATCAAGTGAATAAAAAGATAATCATATTCACAGAAGTGAAAGTAACAGACAGACAGACAGCCTACGATGACAAAAAGAGATACGACCAGCAAAAAAGATGCGTGTTTGTATAGGAAAAGCCCGATGCGGGGGTCGAACCCGCAACCTTGAGATCGCGTACTCTCTTGCACTTAGATGCGCAAGATAAGAGTCTCACGCTCTACCGATTGAGCTAACCGGGCGTCTTCGCCCGGGCATCAAGCCCGTCGTGTGTTGTCGGAGTGTCTCACCAGGGAGATCTTGAAGGTTTGTTCTATCCATCACTCGTTCAAGGCTGGGTTGAGAAGTGAGTTGAATCCTACCTAACCGTGTGCAAAACCAGACTGCCTACCATCTATGCTCCCCTCCTTGCATTCTCCTTCCGCAGCTTCTTCTGCAAGGCATATTTTCTCTCACGTCTTTCATTATCCGCCCGATATTCCCTCTCCCACTGTTCCTTCTCCTCCTTGGTCTTCTGCCTTGGCGGCGGCGCATCTGGGACCCTCCAACCAAATGGAATATTCTGCGAAAGCAACGATGTGTAGATAGGAAGCCATCTTCTACTTCCATCGTTTGGTGAAGCCGCTCCTTCGAAGATTACCCACGGTAAAATTTCCCATGTCTCATCGATGGGTACTTGGTCGCGTGTCGCCTGGACGTATCCTGTCGGCTGAGGCGTATTGTACTTCAAGTAGGTGGCTTTTTCGTCTCTTCTGGTGCGCCATTCCGTATATGTCTTTTCCAGATCGGCTGTCTGCTCGGCATCCAATTCAAGTTTGAACTCCTCAGTTATGAAAGGAGGCTGATGTTGCGTGCGAAATGCCGCCTCCCACTTCCTTGGATGCTCAGGTAACTTTGTGAGCGCGGTCCAGTGCGCGGTTAAATCTTTCGCCCTTTGTGTGAGCTCAAAGGGTTCATCTGGGATTGGTTCTCGCGGATTTCCTCTCCTCGATATCGCCTGGACTGTATCCTTCACGCCAGTCTCGTCGATGACCAACCACGTCAAGTCGCGACGCGTCTCAAGGCTGCGCAACAACTTGGAGCACAGCGCGTAGTCGTCCCCAGGCAACGAAGTTGGAATCAAAAAGTGCTGCAGTTTGATTTTGATGTAGGACACCTCGCGAAACGTGTTTACAGTGTCGGGATCATTTGGTAGGTCCTTGAATGGATTGCATCGCTGAAGGAATTCCTGGGAAGGATTGATGGTGGCCTTGACGGTTTGTGCCATTTTCTGCGGGGGGTTGTTCGCTTTGAGGACGCCGAAGAAACTTCTGAGAACGTTCATTTCATTGATAGAAAAGAAGTTTGCCAGAAGAACAGATGTCTTTGAGTTGAGGGAAAGAAGGGGGAATGAATGGCGGAATGATGCGACGTTGCGTACTGCGGCCAATGGTGAGTGTCGCCTGGACCAAGTGACCTCGCTTAGTTGTTCAATGAAACTCTTGAAGTTGCTAGGCCCTTGGCATTCTTATCACCGACTTTTATTCATTCCTAGGTTCATACAATTGGCTCCAAGGATGTGAGGCTGGTGTTTTGCTGAAGTGCCTCTTTCGGAATTGCGGATGCTTTCTCTCAACCTTCAAGGGCTCCTGCAGGGTGAAAATGCGTTTGAGAGGACAATTGGCCGCACCCTTAACAATATTGGCCTCGCAACCCACAACCTCAATTATGGTCAAAAGATATGCCTTGGCTGAGCTGTCTAGGCAGTCTAGGTGTGCTGTACCTTAGGCACCCGCACCTTGCCATGCGGCTGTGCCCGCCCTGCATCCGCGACGTTTGCCAATGGAAGCACCCCGAGACTTCATCATGCATAATGAGCCACCGCCGCAGACGTGATGGCGTCCAGTAGTGAGGGCTCATGATGGCACACACACGCTTCCGCCGGGCAACCAGCCAGCACTCTTAGACTCACAGCCGTCAACCTCGAGGTTAGCCCTGTTCTTATAAAATGGAGAAATTGAAAACTGACCGCAGCAGTCATCATCAAAATCAATGTGCCGCCCTCCCATTGAGATTAAAGTATGCGTTGTCTGTGCCACAGACGCCACGCCCATCGCTTCCAAAGTGAAACCATGCGGACATCCTCCACAAACATCGTCCGTCTCCCGCACACAACACCCCCACATGCCCCGGCGTTATTGACGACCCTCCTGAGCGAAAACTTTACGTGTGTACCAGCTGCCACAATACATGGGTTGTGGTTGAGGCGTACAAGGAGGCTGAGCAGGCCGGAATGCTCTAGGAAAAGGAGCGAGAGACCGGAACTCCGGGCAAGGAAGACGCAGTGGAAATCTTTTTTCAGAGAGTTGGAAGAGCAAGAAGCTGCAAAGGCGGCTGCAGCCGCGTAAAAGAATAACGACCATGGAAGCGATGACGAGTGTGAGGGAGGATGTTATTACCTGAGATGTTGCCTACTGCGTCTTGCCTCTCTTTTTCATCCTACAAGAGAAGAGAAAAGCTAAGGCAGCAAATAAAACAAATACATAAATCCTATACTGCTCTAAAACCTCTATACAACTAGATATCTCATGAACCGCTACCCCCTTATCGACAGATTGATACATCAGATAGGAAGCCAATAGGAGAGAGAGACACGTCTTTGAGCTGAGACCGGATTTGGATAGGCACTCACTTGAACGACTAGGGCATGGATCCTTCCTTCTGTGTTTGTTGCTTTTGTGGTCGATGGGATCTGAAAATGTCGTTGATGCAAAAATGTGTTGTTTATTATAGTTGAAGTCGGGATAATCGATAGATAAGATCGTCGTTGATGCAAGAATGAGTTTTGTCCTTCTTGTGAGCGAGCATTAATTTGGGGAGGACGCTAGCAGCGTATATTCTTTTTAGGATATGAAGCGTGACGATGCGGAACATCCCTAGACCCCAACTGAACAGGCTGTGGAGATTTGAGAGCTGATAGAGGAATGAGGTGATTGAGGTACTTGGAACTATAGTATGTTTCCAGCCTGTCTAGATAGTAGGCAAGCGCATATCCAAAGAGTGTGACGGTATGCAGAAGTCGCCCAGTTGGGACTTCGGTGAATCTGGAATACACCTGTGTACTTTAGTCGTGTGAATGTCACTGCAAGTTCCCATCTTCGACTCATGCACTCAGCACGCGATGCATATCCGACCATCACGACAGATTCAAGGTTAGGCGCAGCGCTTCGCGCATTGGATACCGATGCAGGAAGCCCCAAGCATGAAAGCCAAGCTCAGGCGTGAAAATAGCATCAGCGCAGAATGGGGATATTGCGATACAAATGCAGCTGACGTGAGATGCATGCGACCAACGCATTCACGATAGAAATGGCAATGTAAGGCCACTTGAGGAAATCTTCGTGCACAAAATACCCATTGAAGGTCTGTAGGTGGTCACGATATATACCAGTCAGACCCCAAAGGGGATATACTCTGCGATGCTTGGAGTTATGTTAGAATTGTAGCAAAGTTATCACTACGAAAGTCCAACTCCAGCAGCCCTACATTGACATCCCCCCACGTGTCCCTGAGGGGTCGAATGATCTCCCCGTCAACGTTTCAGCTCCTCCTCTTCAGCCTCCTATCCCTTGGTCATCCTCATGCACTTCGGCTCGACTCATTCCGGGGAGTTGCAGAATCTGTGCGTCAGACCAAAGACCCCAAGTATACGTTGTCCTGCTTGGCTTGTTGCCAATTGGAGCATATTGGGGGGCTATGCAGGTCTGCGACATCTGATTCGGTCTTGTTGCCGTGCTGCAGTGCCGCTTTACCGTCTTGTCCCTCCGCGCCAAGTCCATCACATCGGGTTTCCTCGTACTCGTGGAGGAGGGCTGAAATGAGCTATTCGTGGTTGTTGTGAGACAAGGCCACTATTTCGACAGCGCCCAGGGAATCTTGGCGACTTGGCTGCCGTGGAGCCACCCAGTGGACAATGTTGATCAACAATAGGATATGCAGTAAGAATGATGAGGCCTCCTGAGTAGATCTGAGAGTATAAAAAAGAGACTAGATTTCTCCCTCTGCTTCCATCATTCACCTCAAGTAGCATCCTCTTCCAACAAGTTCATCACAGCTAAACTCGCTCCAAGTACTTCCCTCAAAAAACAAGCCATCACCATGTCTTTCCACGAGTCCGCTACCGACATCTCCGTCGAGGGTAACATCCTCAAGGCTCAGCTTTCCAACGGCGAGGAGTACCTTGAGGCCGAGTTTGACCTCGACACCGTCATTGGTGTTACCGACGGCGTCCTTACCTGGGGTGGCCAGAGTAAGCCATCACAAATTCCTTTGAGCTCTTATTCCGGTCACTGACGTTGGTAGACTTCTCTGAGTATTCTGAGGAGATCTCCTTTGACCTCGAGGGTGACGACGGTGTTCCCGTCCTTCGAGCCACCGTCAACCACGAGGATGGTGAACAAACCTCTTCTGACATTAATCTTTCCGAATTCATCTCTAACAACGGCGGTGTGTTTGAGTACGGTATGATATCCGGTTTCCCATCTCTACAGACTTGACACTGACGGGTGGCAATACAGTCGGCTAAGCATTGGTGTATTTGGAGGCCCCTGATGGAGGGGTGGCATATTATCGTACTGGACGGGGACGTACATGAACAAACAGATGAAAAACTGAAATTGAACATAGAAAGCCTTTATTGCATACAAATATTTCTTTGTTGGCATGATAAAATCTCCATCCACGCACAGTGCTGATACTTACTCCATGTACCTCTTTTACGTCTGATTTGGCGTCATCAACTCACCATTCTCTGGAGATCTAGCTGTACTAATCGAACAAATAATAGGCGCACCTAAAAGAGGGGAAACATGTGTGTACACGTAAGCCGTCGCTGACTGACGGGGAGAGTGAATACTCAGGGTCAATGTTCAGCGCGGTCGAGAGTCCTTCAGCTACAGAATGCCCTCAGCCCTGAGGCTTCCCCATCTAACCTCTGTGCAACAGATCCTAGTCCTCTGGCACCTACCAGATTATGCAAACCTATACAAGGTGGCAAGAGAATGACTTCTCAACACATGCATAGCAAACCCCTCGCTGAAAGGACAAGTCTCAAGTACCCCTGTCGCTCATCCTCTCCTCTGCAGGATGACAGTAAGGTACCCCTTATTTCTATGCAATCGGCGGCATATGACACCCTTCCGGGGTTTGGTATAACAGTCTTGAATGGATCACACTTATGTATTCGAGGAATGTGGATTTTCACCTTTTCTTACAGATGACACATGTGAGCAGAGTAATCCTTTATTGTCTGTTGGCACCACAGTCTTTTCCTTTCACGCAGGTAGTGCCTGATGTTTCCACTGCATCCTACCACTCAGAGGCCTTCCAAGTCCTCGCCGACTGCACTGGCACTTCAATGGCCTTCACATCGATATCGCCAGCATGCTTAGCGACAGCAAACTGCCAAACCCCCTCCGTCAACACCCAGTGTCCATCAATACCACCCTCCCACGAAGCCAGCTCTCGCTTCCTCACCGTGAGCCTAGAGAAAGCCTCCTCGCCTGGTTTCAACATAGGCGTCTTGTCAAAAGCGACCAGTCGCCTCTCGGCCTCCTTTCCAGATGGCCAGGCGTACAACTGAATTGTTTCTTCACCATCGGCACTGCCCACGTTCTTAACAGTGACGTTGAAGCCCCATGAACCTGGGTTCCTGACCTCAAGCTGAACCGAAGACTCAAACTGCGTGTAGCTCAGTCCGTAACCGAACCAGAAATGAGGTTGCACGTTGTTGTGTAGGTAGTATCGGTATCCAAGATGGCACTCCTCCTTGTAGATGACCTTGCCGTCGACTCCAGGCCACATCTCCTTGTCTGCGGCATACGGTAGATCGGTATACTTTCGTGGCCACGAGATAGGCATCCGACCAGATGGGTTGGTGGCTCCCAGAAGCAGATCTGCCAGACCATTACCTGCTTCCTGACCACCGTACCAGGCTTGCACCAGGGTGCTGCACTTGTCTTCCCATGGCAGCTCAACAGGGGATCCTGACTGGTTGATGAAGATCAAGCGTTCGGGATGCTTGCACCTTGTCAACAACGCCTCTGCCAACTCATTCTGGGTGCCTTGGAGCTCCATGAACTGTCGGTCATAGCCCTCACTCTCCCACTCGTCGTCAATGCCAAGGATAACGACTGAGTGATCGCTCTCATCGGCGGTCTTGACAGCGGTATCAATCATGTCCTCCGGGAGCTCCTCTTCAAATCCAATGCGGACTGAGGGATGTCCCGCAAAGAAATGAAGCGACTCCTCTTCCGAGAGACCAGGCTTCGTCCAGCCCTCGACGACGAGATCATAGGTTTGTCCTGCGTTCATGTGCTTGGAGCTAATCTTCTCGCTACTTCCAAACGAAAAGAAGGCCTCGGAGGTTTCGGTCCAGTTGCAATTCTCGAGGACTAGCTCACCATCGATAAAGAGGCGGGCTTCGCCCACGCTTGCAACACCGAAGCGGTGGTTTCCGGTGGTCTGAGGACGTACAGTAGATGTGACACGGAAGGAATATGGGGGGACGTGGGCCTTTTGGAGAGGTAGTGGTGCAGAGTCAACAAAGTCAACCCACGAGCTGTTTCGATGCTGAGTCTCGAGGATGGGGCCCGAGAGGTCGCGGGTTGTGTAAAAATCGATGCGAACCAGGTTTTTGCCATCTTCCCCTGACGATCGAGACTTCCACTGATCCTTCTTAAACAGGGGCAGCCACTTCTTGGAGTACGCGCCCTGAGTGTATACAACACGGGTGTCCAGTCCTCGTGCTTCGACTGCAGCCTTGAAAGAGGTCATAGGTTGGCTGAGGTATTGCGGGTTCATGGTAGCCGAGCCGCCACCTCCTGGTGTTCCAACTAAGGCATTGGGACCGATGAAGGCGATTTGCTTGCCTGCGAGAGAAGTTGGCTTCAGAGGAAGTGTGGAATTGTCGTTCTTCAGCAGGACAGCTCCTTTGGCAGCAACAGTCCGCATAAGCTTTATGCCTTCCTGAGTGGTCGATGACTGCTCCAGTTGTGTGCGAGTTTGCAATGCCTCTTCCTCGGACAGTCCAAGGAGTCCCATTCTCTTGCACATGGACAGAATTTGGCCGGCAGATGAGTCAATGGCCTTCAGCAACTCACCAGGGCTCTCAGTCTTCTTGACAGCATCGAGTAGCAATTCTCCTCTCTTGCTCGGTGGCCCAGGCATCTCAAGATCGAGGCCGGCAATGACACTCTCGACAGTAGAGTTAGTGCCACCCCAGTCGCTCATGACGAGGCCCTTGAAACCCCAGTCACCACGAAGAACTTCCTGGATCAGACGACGGTTCATGTCGGCGTGGACGCTATTGATGACGTTGTAAGATGTCATGAGACAACCTGGTGTGGTGTTTGATCGAACCACCATCTCGAAAGGCTTGAGGTACATCTCTCTCAAGGCCTTCTCGCTAACTTTGGCATCGATCGTGAACCGTTGCCATTCTTGCTCGTTGGCAACGCTGAGAAAGGCACAGCTGGTTAGTAACTGCCGGAAAAAAAACTGAGAATACTTACAAGTGCTTAATCGTTGCCATCACTTGGCCCGTCTCTTGCACTCCAGCCACATATTCAGTGGCGAGAGACCCCGTCAAGAACGGATCTTGACCAAAACTCTCAAAGTTGCGTCCACCAAGGGGGTTTCTCGAGAGACAAATTGTTGGCGCAAGAAGAATCTGTGCCGCCTTCGTCCTAGCCTCCTCGCAGAGCAGACGACCGACAGATCGGAGCTGTTGCTTGGACCATGTCGCTGCTTGGCAAATTGGCCCAGGGAGGAACGCGGCGGTAGGTCCGTCGACTGCGAGCTGGCCTCTGGCACCGGAGGGACCATCTGTTGTCTTGTCACGGTCAGTTTCAGCACTAGGCGCATCTAGGCAAGGGGGTTAACCTTGAGGGAGCCGATGCCGAGCCGGCTTATCTCGTTGGTTTGCCATGTATCGGCTCCCGCGAGCAGGGAAACCTTTTCCTCCAGGGTAAGCAACTGGAGGAGCTGTTCAACATCGTCGGTACGAAGGGAGGCCATAGTTGGTTAATGTGACGTCAGTCGAGGTCAAGTCTCGTCTGTAATACAGTGTTTCCGAGTGACGCTCTGTGCTTGATCATGACCTTCCATCCCGTGGTTTGCCTGCTCATATTTATCAAAGTCATGATGTGAAGGGTGACCCCCCCTCACACGAGATTATTCAGCGGCAGTGTTTGTTGTATTCCCTATTTAGGATATTCAGTTAATGTCCGGATGAGGTTATTATTCCAGATCCTCCAAGCCATGGTTGTTATCATGGGATGCGATGTCAAGGTTTCGATTGGTGTTGAGCTTCGGAAAGACGGGCCTTCGGACCATCTTCGTCAGATCCTCGGGACGGTTTGTCTGACTCGGACTAGTTAGTTCGTTGTGAGTGGAGAAGCACGACTCAGATACCCCTGCGTGAGGCGTCAAGTATTGGGGATGATGGCACACTAGTCGGACTCTAGAGTGTCGTCTTCTTCTCTTATCATGGAGAGATGAGGGGTACAGGAGAGATACTTTTGTTCGGTTTTGCGAGAGTTGCAAACTGGGGATACTAGAGCACCTCCGATCAGTCGCGGCATGTCACTGACGGAGTTGACGATGACGGCTAGGAGGACCGGAGCTTTGTGTGCCTAATATTCGGCTGAAATGGATCTTATCGTATTTTCTTAGTCTTTCTTCTGGGGGCACAAAAGGATTCTCTCAGAAGGAGGATCATTGTGATCTACTAACTATTGTCCCGCTTTGACAGGGAAAGGGTGTTAGGATTTCTCCCCATTTATTAGCGACCTATGAAGAAGTCCATTGGGCACATCAGTAGCTTGCTCATTATCTGCACGGATTCAGACATGAGTCTTTTCAAGATACAAAATTGATAGGTTCGAGCCTGATTGCATATTTTCCGCTACGGATCTTAAAGCCAAGCTAGAATAAAATGACCAATTGGAGCTTATGAGAGCGTTGAGCTGCCCCTACATGACTTGGCGAAACCAGACTTCATCTGGAAACTGTACAGCTGGCGTCCTCATACAGGCGCCATCTACTCATCCACCGGCTCTGTGCTATGCTTGATGTCGGGCTTGACATGGGCCAGAACGGCCTCAGCGTCCAACTTGGACGGAACTCCTTCGATGATCTTCTTGACGCCAGTGACCTGAGAGTGAATCTCTCCATCGAAAAGAAGAGAGACCTCTTCCAGGGACAGGTTTCGAGTCTCGACCCAGTATTTGCACTTTGCTCAGTTAGACATCTACAAGCAGTGATGTGGGACAGGGTACCTACCATGATTACCAGTTGAAATATGTTCCAGCCGCCGTTCATCATATAAGTGATCCAACCAATCTAGAAAGGTATTAGCTCATCCTTCAGCAAGTATTGGCGAACTCACATTGTTCATTGCAATGGGGAAAGCAAAGATGGGGATCAAGATGGTCATGTTCTGCCACGTAATGCACCATGACATGCCAATACTTCGAATCTGGTAGCTCAGAAGCTCAGGAGGATACATCTGCAGAATAGGAGTCCATCCGAAGCTGTAGAATCCCTGGGCCAGGAACATCATGGCAACGTTGGCGTAGATAGCGCTCTTGTTTGTCGAGTCACCGAACTCCTTGGTTAGAGCTCCGATAATGAAGAGTGTGACGGTGCACAGTGCTGTTGAAATGATGGCTAACATCTTTCTTCCGAGGCGATCGGCCATGTATGTACCGAAGAGGCAGATGATCAGGCAGAAGGCGTTTAGGGCAACGTTGACCTGGAGCTGGGCCGTTGAGTCGGTGATTCCGGCGTTTGTAAGTGCAGTGCCAAGGTAGTACGAGAAGATGTTGCTACCTGTCATCATGCTGAAGATGGCGACGGAAAACACAAGCAGCATTCTCTTGCGGTATCCCTTGTTCACGTAAAGCTCTTTGATAGAGGGCGTCTCCATCTCCTTTTCATAATCGAGCGATTCGCAAATCTGAACAAACTGAAGTTGCACCGCTGGGTCCGAGATATCGCCGTCAGAGGTAACCTGGGCAATAGCAGCAAGTGCCTCATCCTTACGGCCCTGGTACGCCAACCAACGGGGAGATTCGGGGGCAAAGGGAAGTGCCATGATGGAGATGACGGTAAAGACAATCTGGCACAGAGCGGGAAGTCTCCAGGCCCATGTACTCTGCAAGAACGAGGTACCGTATGTGATTCCAGCTGAGAGCAGGCCACCAACATAGTAGACGTCGTTGATGAGTCCGAGACCTAGGGTACGGTGCTTAAGAGGCAGGGCTTCCGAGATGTAGACTGGAACTGCCATGTAGGTACCACCGATACCAGCGCCGAGGATGAATCTTGCGACGAGGAACATGGCAATGTTTTGGGAAGCTGCTGTGAGTGCACTGACTGATGGTTAAATACTTTCTATGATGTCCCCTGCAGATAGTTCAACTTACCCGCCAATTATGGCCACAATTGCCGTGATAAAAAGCGAAGGCTTCCTCCCAATGTAGTCAGGAATCTTGGCGAAGCTCGCGCTACCGATCGTCGCACCGACCCAGATGATACCCGAATTGAGAGCCGTCGTTGTAGGTGCGAGGTTGAAGTAATCAGTGTACGCGGGGAGGATATTTAGAGCGTTCATCATAGAGGCGTCATATCCTAGAACCTAGAAGATATTTCTTGTTAGTAGAAGGTAGTTGTGATCTTCGAGGTACACATACTGAGCCAGTGTTGATGGCGGTGCAGATGAGCAGGATGTTAACCTGCCATGACTTTTGCGGCACCCACGAGGGAAACCTGGACAACACAGAGACAAGGGACATGATTGCGATATTGGAAGAGTGTTGACTGCAATTGTTGTCTCGTGTCGCGTGCAGAAATGTTTCGTATCAACAAGTCAAGATCTATTATATACTCGATCCTCGATGCGACGGCTCCCATCTCCACCCCCGCACCAAGTTTATCTATTGACCACAAGCAGCTAGTCTTCCCCAGACTGGAGTTATCACCACATTGGGTAATTCTCATGGTCGATAAATTGGAGCTCGCTTGGTCGGCTTTAGCCTCCCCTCTATCTCGCTTATCATTGCGTCTGTCTGCGAGATAGCATACTTCCGGGTGTCTTCATTTGCCAACATTCCCCAAATTTGTGTTATCAGGCCCCAAGACATCCTCCACATTTAGCCCCTGATACTCACTTCTCACCACTCTGTCCCCTCGAACATCCCCCAAAGGCGGATCCTGGATCTTGTAGCTTCAATTCCTAGAAGTCCATCCAGCTCCCCATCCGAAGATGCTTTCTCTTCGTCATTGCTCTTCTTCTCCCCACCAGCCTGGCTCCCCACGCAGCTCACCTAATCTCCGAACACCCAGATTTAGTGTGACAGGCTACACTATGGGGTTAGTGGACCTCGCGAGGGAAGAGTTCTGGAGGTCTAGGCCCATGTTGGAGTCTGGTGGGCCATTGTAGGCGGCTCGTCGGTTAGGTCGGTGAGAACAGCCTCAGCATAGTGGGATTAGTGAACAGCCAGCAGTTTTATCAGTGAAAATGAATATTCGAGCTAAATGACTGGCTTATCAGCGATTCTGGACATTCTGATCGTGCGCGTTGGAGGCACAAGACTGCTATGGGTAAGCAAGACGGGCGGGAGAGTGTTGGTTGGAGTGTGGCTTCAAACGGAAGGGAAAAAGTAGACTCGAAAAATGAAAGACGAAAGAAAAGGAAGAAAGGTAGAGGAATGAGAAGAGGTAAAAAGCCACGGTTCAACGTCGATCACCGCTCGTCGTAGTCAAGACGATTGGTACCATAAAAAGGTCCGCTAGACAGGCAATTGAGGGCGAGATTCATATTTATTGACAATAATGGGCACATTCCAGACTGTAAAAACGCATTCTCCCCTACAACGGAATTGGAAGTCGGTGCTATGCTTGGCTGACCATTAACAATATCCCTCGTCCGCAAAGCACGAAGCCCGCGCGGACAAGGCCCCGCGCGGGGAACACGACGGCGGGCATCTCGGCGCCGGTGTCCAGCAGGCGAGTCCCTGTGAAATGTCGGTGGCTGCAAGTAGTTCAGTTGCTAGGCAGGGGTTCGACGACAACGTCTTCAACCGACTAATTACGTGGCTAGAATCGCGACGCAGCCAGTCGGAGCCTCTACCTACGGAACCTAAACCCCTGGATTGAGTTCATTCAGAGTCGCCCTGGCCATCAGGTCAGTTCAATACCCGCGCGGCCCGGAGCTGTCTTCGGCCTTTTTCAGATGCCGCCTCTCCGATTCTATCAGTAGGTAGCTGCCTTGTGCAGCTATGGTGGGATTGCGGACTTGCGTGCTCTGCCTTGGGAAGCGCATTTCAGGGCTGGTCGACATGGAATTCAGAAAGGAACATCACATATATAAACAATACTAACTTTCCACCAATCTTTTATTTCGTATTCATCTCATCTTCCTCATTTACAGCTGCACTAACATCTTCAAAAGCCCCCAACATCACCCGCACCATGTCATCCCTCGTCGCAGTCGCCGGAGGAACCGGCAACCTAGGCCGCACCATCGTTGAGGCCATCATCGCCGACGAAAAATACCAAGTCGTCATCCTAGCCAGAGAGGTAGATCTTGGTGTCGTCCCAGTAGGCAATTGGCTGACAATCTTGCAGGCCAATGCCGAAAAGGAGAAGCAGATTGGGGCAAAGATCCTGCCCGTCAACTACGCCGACATTGACAGTTTGACCAAGGTCCTCGAGGATAATAATATTGAGACTGTTATCTCTACTCTTAACACTATGGGTGTTGCGGAGCCCGAGTTGAACCTCATCGCAGCTGCTGATCGGGCCAAGAGCACGAAGCGTTTCGTTCCGAGCATTTGGGGTGCCAAGTACACCCAAGAGTGAGGGTCCTTTAGTCCTGCAGGTGATTGAACTTGGCGCTAATGCATGTATGCCACTTTGAGTAGGATCTCCGACAGCTTTCCCATTGCAAAGGCGAAGCTGGCCATCACAGCCGCCCTTGAGAAGACCAGCCTCGAATACACCTCGTGGCTCACTGGGTACTTTGCCGACTACTATATCGCACCGCACCTCCCAAGCCACATGACCATCCTGAGGGTTGTTATTGACATGGAAAACGACGCGGCCGCGATCCCAGGATCCGGCGATGTCCCCGTGGCATTCACCTACACTGTAGATCTCGCCAAATTTGTCGCCGCGTCCCTGTCCCTGTCCAAGTGGCAGCCCGAGACGTACCTCGCTGGAGACAAGTTAACATGGAATCAGCTTCTCAAGCTCGCTGAGGCTGCCAAGGGTACCAAGTTCAGTGTGACCTACGATTCGGTGGATTCGTTGAAGAAGGGCAAGGTCTCGGAACTGCCCAGCCACGCAGCCATGTATGGCTTCCTCCCTAAGGAGCAGCTACAGGGAATCTTGGCAACATTTGGACTGATGTTTGAGGCTGGATTGTTCAATTTGGAGGGGCCCTCTGTTGCGCAGGATTTCCCAGACATCAAGGTGAGGACGATGAAGGAGCTGCTTACCGAGGCCTGGGAGGGCAAGGAATAAGAGCATGATGAACGTGAATGCCGCTCATTATCCCCGTTCTGGGTTATTCCTAGTTTATTGAGTCCATACTATTAGCTTAAGAGCATCACCTTGTTCATCAACTCCCACCCCCCGTCATCGCTTCTTCTCCGTTCACATGTCAGAATGGCCTTCTCTGCTAGACGGTCAGAGAGGTCCACAGAGACTTGGCGAACTCGATACGGCCCGGACACAGTGATCTTCGTGTCGCTAGGAAGAGGGTCTTGGCCAACGTTGACGCAGCCTCCCTCTTCCTCTATCCTGACCACTTCACGCGCAATCTGCGCGGCGACCGCACCGTTCCATATGCTTTCCTTGTGCGTGACAGCCTCGAGCATTCCAATCGCCCGACGCCGAAGACAAGGGACACGGCACTTCAGGGCGGTGTAGTACAAGGGTGGGATAAGTCCAATGTCAGCCGTGAAGCTGAACCCTCCTGAACAATATCCTTCCGCCTTCTCTGTCGTGATCGCGGCAATCGCCTCTCTCAAAAGGTCCTCACTGGCGGAGACCACAGAGAAAAAGGAATCCTCGAAAGATTGGAATATTGATTCGTCAGGTGGCGTGAGACAAGTCGTCGCCATGACTACGGCCATGGTGTGATACACGTTCAAGAGTGGGTAGGATAGCGCGCCTCGAAAGTTGAGTTGCGGCGTCAAGTTGAGCCGAGAGATTTTGTAAGCGTCCTGCCAAAGCCGAAGACCAGATAGGATGCGGCTTTGTGTGTCAAGCAGCTCTATCGGAGCCTGTCGGACTATACGTTCGCGCGGGCACTGTACCGTGAGACAGTGGATAGCGTTGAAGAGTACATCCAGATGTTGTCTGGCTTGGCTCATCGAGTTAAATAGGGGTGGCGGGGCCTGGATGGTAGAATCTGCAATAACGGTGGCGATGGCATATGATTGTGAATTGCAACAACCCCCCGGGACGCGCCCAAAGAGTGATGATTGGGCGTAGAGGCGGGAGAATGCCTCGGCCAGGTAGCTGTCGCTGCCGGATTCTTGAGGATGGCCTAGAACGATACGGCCTTGGGTCCCGGCAGGCTGTAAATCGGCTTGGAGTTGACTGAGGAGATTCAGTCCGTTCTCGAGGTGTGTCTGGCCCTCTACATATCTCCCCTGGAGCAGTTCCAAACAGACAAAGATGACGCAGGTGATGAGGACCATGCGAGTCGACGAAGCATCGCGGTCAGTCTTTGCGAAATGTGGCCTGAGACAAGCAATGGCCTTGTTGTACTGCTCCAAGGTGAAACGTTCTTGTTGTTGGCAAGATTCACTGCTCGTCTCGTGCTGTGAGCATGACCTCATGACCTCCAACCTATGAGCAGAGCCCAAGGCCAGCAACGCATGAAGAACCGCAGGAACCGTCATGCTAGCCTGAAGGACCAACGTGTCCCAAAACCTTGAACTGAAAACGCCGCATAGCTTGACGCTCGCTCGATATCTGAACCAGTCAAAGCTCTCTCGCTCCAGGCCACTCCTCGGACCGACTCGAGAGCGCGTCGACAGATCATGCAGGGTCCCCTTCTGGAGGTTCCCGGGGGTTACGGCGGGTCCTTCTCCCCAGACGCCGTAGCCGTCACACACGCGGCCAGTGGAGAGGCATCGTCGGCAGCCTGGCCGGCCCTTGTCGCATTTGAGCCGTCGGATCCTGTGGAAGGATGGTTAGATGTCATAGTTAGTTGCTACTTGCAGTGGGAAACTCTTACTTGCAAGTTCTGCAGCCAGATTTAGAGTAGATTCGCGTCTTGGAACTACATCCCGTCTTCGGAGGGCCCGACAGTGCTTTGTCCATCGTGCGAGCAGGGCAAAATCTGTCCTTTCGTGTTCGTGTGCAGCAGAGATGTCTAGGAACTGAACGCGCCGGAGTAGAGACAAGTAGTAGTCAACCACGGGAAGCACCTGATTAGCTCGATCGCGGTTGTCCTGAGCCCATTCGTCAGAAGTTAGTTCAAGTCCCACTTGACGTTGTGGGAAACACGGTTCATGTCGTTCTCTCGCGACGATCAGAGTGGAACTGAAGTCAGGGGGCATGATTGGCCTTGCCGCGATTTACCCGATTTAATTGGCTTAACCCTGTCTAGTTTCAGCCCCTCTCCGATAAACTTTGTGAACATCCTGGAATAGCGTCAAACTGCAAGATGAGCTTCCGGCCATGCAATCCGAAAAATGTTTCCCCTATCTCCGGCATACCGTCTCAATGGCATGTTTTCTCTCAACCTCTGCAATTACGCCAGCAAATCCACCCTGTTCTTGGTCCTTATGACGGGAGACACCTATGGTTAAATCCGGCACCATGGATCGGACATAGGGAGGTCTCGCATACCGATGACTGGCACTACGAAGCATATACCATGCAGTACCCCTC
>JABCKC010000583.1:0-23968 GCA_013186395.1 Fusarium papillatum | reverse complement strand
TTGTTAATAAACTCGGCGGCGATATGAGATAGTATGTCCCGAAGATGAATGATTGCGTTGCCAGTACGGATGACGACAACGTTAGTGCCATTACGTTGCCGAGGGAGCGATTGCCTCGGTTGATCGATATATTGAGGAATCATACGGAAGACGAGGTGGTGAATTGTGTCTGGGTAGTAGAGTAGTGGTGGTGATCCGTGAAGAATATCGGACCTGAGATGATGGGGCCGTAAGCCACTTCAGCCCCACAAGCCTGACAGTTAGGTACTTGGTTGCATTCATACTTCTTAGTTGGCAATGTGGGAGGGCTGGGTAAAGATGTGATAAAGTATAGCCAGATTGGTTCTACTAAATGATGCATAAAGAACGAAGCATAGAGAGCCGGGCTCAGATGAAAATAAACTATCATCTGGTCACCTGTGAATGCCAAGTCTTGACCTCCATAAGCTTGACGTCAATGCAGCTCCAGGATGTTGCTTCAGGATGCGAGTCAGCCCGATGTCGCCTTGACCTAATATATGCCCAATGATAAGCTCGATGACGGTAATCTGAAGCTTCTAGATGTGTGAATATGCGACAACAGCTATTGAAACTAGGAGAGAACACACAAAAGAGCTACAGTCGAAAAAGCGGGTGCCTCGGCAACGATTGACTCGTAACAAAATCTCGTTCTCTCGGTGAAGTTTAACTGTGGGCTCGCCTCCGGAGTTGAAGCAGTTTCCCCGGAAGCATCCTTGGCAGCGCAGGTGGCTTCTGCAAGTTGCCCCTCTCTTACCCCTCAGACCAATCACAGCGACCGAATTGTCATGCGGGGAGCGTTCCAGCGGGGGAGAGAGGTCACAGGGAAGATCACAGGGAAAGGTGGGCATGGAATTTTTGGTAAAAAAGGCGAAGCCGACATCGCAGCGAACGAAAAGAAATCTTTACTTCCATTGTCAGACACCGACCGCCTCGACACTTGATTCTGTGGGATCAAAAGTCTAAAAGGCTTTGCTTTTATCGGATTGAACGCCTCAATTGGCTTTGGATACCCTCTTGGCCGTTCCTCACAATGCTCGCTCGCTCTCTGCGCCTACGGTCGAGAGCTCTTGGAGCTCTCCCCCTCTCTTCGAGGAGTCATGGGTATGTGACCTCAGCACCCACACAATTCAGCACCATCGTCAACAATTGTACAATGTTGATTCACACTGACATTTCTTCTTCAAAAGCCGCCTTCTATCCACTACTGCCCTCCGCGCCGCCGATGACAAGCTCAACAAGGTCTCCGCCAACATCACCCAGCCCAAGGCTCAGGGTGCCTCCCAGGCCATGCTGTACGCCACCGGCCTCTCTGAGGATGACATGAACAAGGCCCAGGTCGGTATCTCGTCCGTATGGTACGAGGGAAACCCTTGCAACATGCACCTGATGGACTTGTCCGCCATTGTCAGAGAGTCGGTGGCCAAGGCTGGTCTGATTCCCTACCGCTTCAACACCATTGGTGTTTCTGACGGTATCTCTATGGGTACTACCGGTATGCGATACTCGCTTCAGAGCAGAGAGATTATCGCCGATAGTATCGAGACTGTCATGAACGGCCAATGGTATGACGGAAACATTAGCTTGCCCGGTTGCGACAAGAACATGCCTGGTGTTGCTATCGCCATGGGTCGTGTGAACCGTCCTAGCATCATGGTCTATGGTGGAACTATCAAGCCTGGTTGCACCAAGGGTGGCGAGTCCATTGATATCGTTTCTGCTTTCCAGGCCTATGGTCAGTACATCACTGGCGAGATCACCGAAGAGGAGCGATTCGACATTATCCGACACGCCTGCCCTGGTGGTGGTGCTTGCGGTGGCATGTACACTGCCAACACCATGGCCACCGCCATCGAGACTCTGGGTTTGACCCTTCCCGGTAGCAGCAGCAGCCCTGCTGAGGACCCTAGTAAGAGGGCCGAATGTGAGAGAGTTGGACCTGCTATCCGCAACATTCTCAAGGAGGACATCCGACCTCGCGATATCATGACCCGCCAGGCCTTTGAGAATGCCATGATTGTCACTACCATCCTTGGTGGTAGCACCAACGCTGTTCTCCACTTGATCGCCATTGCCGACTCTGTTGGTATCAAGCTCGATATTGAGGACTTCCAGAAGGTCTCTGACCGAACTCCTTTCCTTGCTGACCTGAAGCCTTCTGGCAAGTGGGTCATGGCGGATATGCACAATATTGGTGGTACTCCTGCTCTGCTCAAGTTCCTCATCAAGGAGGGTATCATTGACGGCTCTGGTATCACCGTCACTGGTAAGACCATGAAGGAGAACGTCGAGAACATGCCCAGTTTCCCCGAGGACCAGACCATTATCCGACCCCTCAGCAACCCCATCAAACCTACCGGTCACATCCAGATCCTCCGCGGTTCGCTCGCCCCTGGTGGTTGTGTTGGTAAGATTACCGGCAAGGAGGGTCTCCGATTCGCTGGCAAGGCCCGTGTTTACGACTCGGAGCCTGCTTTTATCGCTAGCCTCGAGGCTGGTGAGATTAAGAAGGGCGAGAAGACTGTCGTCATCATCCGCTACGACGGCCCCAAGGGTGGTCCCGGTATGCCTGAGATGTTGAAGCCCTCTTCTGCTATTATGGGTGCTGGTCTCGGCAAGGATGTTGCCCTTCTTACTGACGGTCGTTTCTCTGGTGGTTCTCACGGTTTCATCATCGGTCACATCGTCCCCGAGGCTATGGAGGGTGGTCCCATTGCCCTCGTCGAGGACGGTGACTCTATCGTCATTGACGCTGAGAAGCGCGCCATTGACCTTGAGATCTCTGATGAGGAGTTTGCCCGCCGTCGCAAGGCATGGAAGGCCCCTCCTCCTCGTTACACCAAGGGTACTCTGAGCAAGTACGCCCAGCTCGTCAAGAACGCGAGCGAGGGTTGTGTGACTGACAGCGGTCTGACCAACTAAAAGGCACAGCGAGGAAGCCAAAGATGTCCTCGAATCATGTAATGTTTGTGTTTTGTCGGGATCGGAAAAGGCGAATTTAGATTTTCTGGGTCAGTTTTTATATCCCAATGATTTATGTTACACAGTCAGGAGTGTCGTGTGAACCATGCAATGTGATGCCAAAGTGATGCTTCAAAGTGATGTTTCAACATGCCCTGGGCCTCTTGTCTACGTACAAGCTACGTTACAACATAAATAAAGTACAAACAAGACCAATACAAGTCCCAAAGAGATTGAAAAACACAAGAACAAGAGGAAACGTAACCCCCGCTCCACGAGTGATTGTGGGTATTTCGCGAGATCAAGGTAATAAAAAGCCAACCACCAAAATAGCTCCTTGCAATGCGAACTCCATATTCCATCCCATCTGAGAAAGGGATCAAGTCCGCCTTCTCTAAGCCAAACCGATACCGCTTCAACTGACAAAGACTACAACATTTTCGTTTTCTTACATATTTAGTTCTTCTTGCCCTTGAGAGCCTCCACGAAGGAGGCCTTGTCCTTCATGGTGAGACCAACACGCTTGACACGGCCGAGTCTGGCAAGTGCCTCGCCTATGCGATCCAATACACGCTGCTCATCCCCAGAGACAGCGGCGCCCGTATCGTTGCGATAACGAAGATCAGCGGGGACAGATGATGCCCCGTTGGTCTTTGCGGCAGCCGAGTTCATCTGACCCTCAGCAATGCGAACTCGAATGCAAGTCGTAGGTCGTGAAAGCAGGTTCCACAGAAACTTGAACCATCTTCCTGGCACAGGGGTCGTAACGTCAGGTGGGGTATAACGGATGCTGACAGGGAAGATGTGGACGTCGGGCGGGCATTGGAGGATGCTCGGGCTAAAGGGCAGAATGGCCTTGCCGTTGGTGGTACCGCACTCGGGGAAAACGGCAATGACTCGGTTTGGATTGTCGGCTAGGAGATCGCTGATATCGACGAGCTTGGCGTTCTTTGGGGGAGCGGTTCGGACGGGGGATAGGGCCATCAAGACGGCGCCGAGGAGACTGAGACGCTGCACCTGACGAGTATCGGGATACGACACGGTAAAGATAGGATCGAAAATAGCAGCGAGGTAAATGGCATCGACAGGGCTCGTAAAGTTGGCGGCGATGACGGATCCAGGATGAGGGAATCGCTCTCGGGGCTGGTCGGCGAGGGTACCACGCTTGACTCCGTCGAGTTGGAGATCTACCCACCATATGCCCGGGATGGCCATCAAGCCCCAAAGGGCTACCTTGCGGAAGATGACGGGCAATGGTAGGAAGTGGAAGACGAGAAAGTATCCCAGGAAGAAGAAGATGAAGAATGGGAGGCGGAAGAGGAAGAGGGCGCCGTGGGTGAATGTTGCGACGGCCGAGAGGGGTGTCGAGACGGGGAGAAAGGGCGCAATACCCGTTGCTGAGAAAGATTAGCATGTGAGTAAGGGAATGAATTGTAAAGCGTGCTTACCCCGATCTCGAAACTGACTGAACTTTTCCATGGTATTTTCGCTCGCGTGTGTAGACAAAGGATGATTGAACTTGGAAGTTTGTCTATCAAGACATGGAGAAACAAGAGATTGCGCAAGAACCCCCTCTCTTATGATCTGACCAAATCGTTCAAGGATGCAGGACGCGACTCAGGTTCAACTCAACAAAGGAGACAAGGGGAGATTGCGAGTCTAGGTTTAGAGTCTGCGACAGCGCATCTGGCTTTGGACGTCATGACATGTGAATATTCAACGACGACGTGGACGTAGCATAAAAAAAGCCCCCACGTTGCAACTGACGTTGTAGAGCTGAGTAAGCAAAGAAGTCAAGCCACACAAATGCAAGGTCAAGCCACAATCGCGGGAATAGGCCGTTTCGGGAGAGACCCTCATGTTGCTTGGGCAACAGAAGGAGGGCCCGCATCACGCCGATAAACAAGCGGCCTCATCGCCAATCTAAAGACAAGAAGCTAACACGCATTTGGGAAACCTCCAACCAAAATAACAGCCTCTCGTTGCGAGGTGGGTTTGTTATACTATCCTGCTTCCCTCCACTTCACATTTCATCACGCTTTCTATCCACTGCTGGCAGCGCGCTACTCTTTGTTGTCCACGTACTAGTTTCCTTTGCTTTTGCACCGCGCGCGTGCTCTACTCGCCATGGACACCGTATGTTTCAGTTGAAGGCATGTTGATGCAGGAAGACACAGTACTGACTTCAATAGTCATTTCGAAGCTCCAAGATGAGCAGGTTGCCCGCACCGTCGACGCAAATAGGGGGAGGAGGACTCACAGAATGGAGCGAGTCACAACACAATGCACGCATTCAATCAACAGTGACCTCGTTGGCATCCCTCAAGAACCTCAAGCGCGAGATTCCCCAACCAGGTACTTCCACGATCGAGTCCTCTTCACGGTCGCTCTTACTAACAGACGAGCAGCATCACAATCCGAAGCCAAGCGAAAGCCTCTTTCCGATCGAGCCCTCGAATACCCTACAAAGCCGACGTCCCTCGTTGCTGCCCCGTCGGCCGTCCGATCCAACATGAAGCCCCAGAGTCTTGCGGGCATGTCCGGGGTGAGTATCTATCTGTTGTCATGAATCAATGCCAGCTTGTACGATTGGCAAGCCGCCGCCTCTTCCCATCATCTCTATTGCTTTTCTTCTCGTCTTTTCGATTGTCTCGACGGGTACATACTGCAAAGGGCCTTTGGTCTTGTTTCATGTCGACAATTGCAATATGAGGTCGTTCAGCACTAGTCACACTTTGCCTGCAAGGAGACCTGGTGCTCAGAAGCGATCGGCTTCTAGTAACCTCCCGACATGCAGCAAAGGAGTGGTCGTTGCAGCTGGGAATGGCGTTGAGAGGCTTTCTTTCGTATAGACGGATGATCATGAACTTGGAACTTTGCTAACTATCCTCAGCTCAAGCAACCCTCGGCTTCCCAATCACGACTCGGAACATCAACATCGAGCAACTTCGCTAAGAGCGTCGGCCCCAATCGATATGCCCCCTCGAACCCCCCACGAACAGCCACTCGTCCCGGACACATGCGATCGAAGAGCCAAGCTCCCCGACCACGAACAGCTCACGGGCTTCGCGAGGAGGAAAGAGATTATTCGGGGCCTAGCAATGGTATGCCGACCAATTTTCAGCCAAACAGTTCTCAACCTCTTGCTCCTCTCCACAACAACAAAGTCAGAAAGACCCAGTCATCTTCAACTGTGATGGGTAGCAGAGATAGTTCTCTGACTTCGAGATTTACTCAACTAAGCCTCGAAGACGACAATTCGCCTCCCAGCGGGAATCAAGTGTTTTCTCGCCCCTTGACACGACAGTCTTCTCTGTCATCAGTCACCTCTCAGATGTCCAACATGGCCAAGCGTTACGACAGAGATTCTCAGAACGGCAAGATTCCTGTGTGCTCGCGAATCGACTCTTCGGGACAGACTTAGGCGGTTCCCCCAAAGCCGAGCAAGGAGCAGCAGGTACAACGAAAGCTTGACCAGTTTCAGGAGTCGCTGTCTTTATCGCCTGTCAAGACGTTTACCTCACCCATCAAGTCCCCTTGTCCTAGCAAGTCGTTTCTCACCAAGGATTCTAAACTGACATCATATGTAGCCTGGGATGTCGACGGTCGAGTCGTGGACATGGAGTCCCAGTTTAAAGAGTTGAAGGAGATGGTCAACACCACTCTTAGCGAGCGAAAGGGGCAAGATGATGCACTAGAACTTGCCAAGACTCGAAGTAAGTAACCATTCATTGTAGAAGTTCCAGGATTAACGTCTTTTAGTCAAGGAGCTTGAAACCGACAGAGAAAAGATTGGCTTGAGGAATGAGTCGCTCAAGTCGGATCTCGACATGGCTAGAGAGGAGGGACGCCACATCAGACATGAGTTGGAGAAGCAACAATGGGAGCAGACACGACGGATAGAAGATCAAGAACGAAAGCACCGACAAATAATGGACGATATGGAACGACAACACAAATCAGCGGTTGACGAAATGAGACGAGAACTGGACCGACTAAAGGAGCACGAGGCCAGGAACAACGAGCAGAAGATTGAGGGTCTGACACGGCAATACCAACAAGAATTGGAAAACGAACGGCAAAGAAAGGACCGCGAAGTCCAAGAGCTGCGAACTCGGATGGGTAATGAGTACCAAGACATGGGCATGGCCCTGCAAAAGAGGGAACGCGAACTCAAGGAGGTCAATTCCCAAGTTGAAAGCCTACAAGGGGATCTTGAACGAGAGAGGACTCTCAAGAACAGCCTACAAACCAACATTGCCGAGCTGTCGGCAGCCAACACCACGCTCGAGGCCAAGATCAACTCACTACGGTCGCACGTCGAATTCCTCGAGTCTGATAGCAAGGCTCAGTCTGACTCGTTCGCCAACATGGAGGCAAGACTTCAG
Organism: Fusarium papillatum; assembly: GCA_013186395.1. Lineage (NCBI taxonomy): Eukaryota > Fungi > Ascomycota > Sordariomycetes > Hypocreales > Nectriaceae > Fusarium > Fusarium papillatum. Next base: position 16,601 of record JABCKC010000583.1, on the reverse strand, counting down.
GACGCTCTTCGTGCAGCTGAGGAAGCGCAGCAGAAGCTCATCAAGGAGGAGACAGAACGACGGGTTCTCTTCAACAAGTACCAGGAGCTCAAGGGCAACATCCGTGTCATGTGTCGAGTCCGACCCCCTCTGGGCAACGGAGAGGGAGAGCAGGCACAGATGTCGTTCCCTGATGACAAGACGTCTGCTGAGATTGTGCTGGCTGGACCTGAGGAGAAGAGCAGCCTTGGCAATGTGACACGGAAGAACTATCCCTTTGAGTTTGACCGAGTCTTCATTCCTGGTACTCAAAACCAGGAGATCTTTGGCGAGATTTCCCAGCTCGTTCAGAGTGCTCTCGACGGTTACAATGTGTGCATTTTCTGCTATGGCCAAACAGGATCTGGAAAGACCTTTACCATGTCTTCAGCGGACGGCATGATTCCTCGTGCCACGCACATGATTTACGATACCATCACCAAGCTCAAGGAGAAGTCCTGGGAGTACACAATGGAGGGCTCGTTTGTTGAAGTGTACAACGAAGAACTCAACGATCTGCTGACACCCAACGAGCGATCGTCTGAAGGTCGACCGAAGAAGCTCGAGATCCGACATGACGAGTCTCGCAAGCAGACAGTTATCGTGAACTGCAAGTCAGTACGGCTCAACAGCCCGTCTAGCGTGGAGACTATGCTTGCCGAGGCTCAGAACAACCGATCAGTGGCTGCAACCAAGGCCAACGAGCGATCATCGCGTTCTCATAGTGTGTTCATCCTCAAGCTAGTTGGCGAGAACTCGGCAACGGGCGAGCGATGTGAAGGCACACTCAACCTTGTGGACCTGGCAGGTTCCGAGCGTCTCAAGCACTCACAGGCCGAGGGCGACCGTATGAAGGAGACCCAGAACATCAACAAGAGTCTAAGCTGCTTGGGCGATGTCATTGAAGCTCTTGGACGAGGATCAGGCCATGTGCCATACCGCAACTCAAAGTTGACCCACCTTCTGCAGTACAGCTTGGGTGGTAACAGCAAGACTCTGATGTTTGTCATGGTGTCACCACTTGAAACGCATCTGAAGGAGACATTGACAAGTCTTCGATTCGCAACCAAGGTATGTGGTGTTTGCTTAATGGAAGGATCAAGCTAACAAAGATTAGGTGCACAACACTCACATCGGCACAGCCAAGGCAACAAAGAAGATCAGAGAGTCTTCGTAGGAGGTGACCAGCAGGACCTTGTCGCCTGGAAACCCAAGGCAGCGATGACTTGTTAATTTCTGTTTGTTCAAGTATGGTTCACCAAGGATAGCGCATCCAGGTTGCAGGAGTTGTCGGCGCATTATTGAATTGAGTGGTTGTGTGTGTGTGTGTCAAAAAAGGTTGACGATTATGAAAGTGTGTTTTTGGTAGGCAAGGTTTTTATGTTTTTATTTCTGGACATGGGTTGGGAAACAGCTGGATTGAAGACCCCCGCTCAGCTGTGTGTTCTCTTTTTTGAAACATGGAGATTGTATATATCGATATGGAATGATTATGAGATGCATTGTTGAGGGTGGTGACTGTGGATGGTGTTGAGGAAGTGAATATCCTGAATCAAGAGTCGATTTCTCCGTCAATTTCTGTCTGCTGAGGACGAACCAGAACCATGACTCGATAACTGAGAAGTGGCCTCGATAGACTACGCCGTTGACAGTGAGGCCATCACGGATAGCGGAGAATGCCTGACCCCTTCGGCCCTGACCCGGTTGCTATGGAAGCCATCCGGAGCCGGGGGGCCCCACTCCGCTATCCCGCCATCACCAAGGGTCTGCATCACTTAGCGCTCGGCTTCAGCGCTTGCTCAGCTGCCGCGCCAGACAGACCAACCAATCAGATTTATCAACAATCACCCCAGTCAATGAATCTCCATCCATTCCGATCAATGTCTCTCTCAGCTCTTTCACCATCAAATATCCGCCCCGCACGTTCTTTGATACTGCGTCTATAAGCGCGATTATTCTTGTTCAGTTCAGTGCCTGCCTGTTCTTGTATTGTTCATCTCGGTATCAGAGTTATTTAGAGTCGTCATTGACCCACTGCAATCTCAGCACGCGACATTTGGATCAAAGAACGAAAAGGCTCAGGGACGGCTGGCTATCTCGTCTTAGCAACCAGCAAACGACAGACTCGAAGTGGCGCTCGTTCAATCCTCAAAGAGACTAGGCTATTGAGCGCGACGCAGAGGGATCCATTCCCCTGCGTCTTCCATCCCCTCTCATCTCCAGCTCACGATAGAGCCTCTTCGACTCAACCATGACCAAGCAACCCTCAGGCCTAAACGGCTCAATATGGGCAAACGGCCACTCAAGCCGGAGCTCACCAGCACCCTCAAACCGAGCCATCTCACGCTCCTCATCACAACCACCTCCACCACCACCCAAACCGACCATCCCCTCGACAACACGCTTAACACCAGCGCAGGCATTTCATCGCTTTGAGCAAGCCTGTCAACGTCTACGGTGGAAGTTTATCGATCTACATGCCTCTTATCAACGGGCTACTAATCCGGAGGAGTTTGGCTTTACGAAAGGGGATGCGGAGCAGAATTTCAAGGTTGACTTTCATGAGTTTTATGTGTGGATTGAACAAGCTATTGTGCTTCTTCTACTCATCTTTGGTGTTGCCGTGTCGAAGGGAGCGAGACCTGAGGATAATATCTCCAGAGGGAACTTTGGCAGGGGAAACTATGTTGCCTCAAGTCACGCATATCACCACAACGTACTGAAAGCACTCGAAGATGAAGCGTGTCCAGTGTATACCGCACTAGGAAAAGGAGAAGTGAACCAAGCACTCTGGAAAGCAAAGGAACTACGAAACCGATGGAAGGATGCTAGCGAGGGAAAGGAGACGCCACCGCTAAAGATGTATGATCTGACTTGGATCGTGACAGAGGTTTTGCGTGGGTTACAGGTTGCGTACGATATTGCTTCGTCGCATGTTGAGCAGGAGGTGGCTCAGCAGCGTGAGGGGGTGGATGAGGCTATGGTTTTGGATGAGGAGTGGGAGTGGATGGTGGAACCGATGGATTGGGAGGCGGCGTGATAAGGGCGTCTAGAAGTCTTTGCTACGATGATATGTCGTTGAATGAATGGGCAATGCCAATCTACTATTGGAGCGCTTCATCGGCTGGGTGAACGGGTAGTATGGTGGTCCTCAGCCCTGTCGGGCATAGAAGTGGTCCCGTCTGACCTTGTGCCGTCTAACCTTGACTTGGCACGGGTGACAACGGTATGGAGGCTGAGAAGCAAATGAGATACCGAAAGAGGGAGTATAAAGCTCTCTGTTAGGCACTCTCATACTCATGCGTAAGGTTTGAAGAAAGGGAAGTAACGTAAAACATGGCGAAGCATTAAGATCATTAACCAAGGCAATGCTTGATAATTTCGGTCACGTCTTGGTGCTTCTCATGAAATGGTATTGCTAATAGAGACGTTCTGTTCTGGTGCCCATCTTGGTCTCGGCCTACGCTGGAGGTTGGAGAATCATGGCGAGATGAGGGGCAGTTGGGGGAAGAATGGAGACGAGAACAAGCTTATTGAGAAAAGCTGGAGCCTAGCGCAAGCGAAGGAAGTGATCCTTGTCTGTAAAACATTTACTGAGGGTTGGGGGAACGGACATGGGACTGTGTGATCATCCCCCACTTGTTCAATGACACGATGTCTCTTTGAACATCAATGTCGTTGTCAGTTACAAACAACCAGTCGCTTCAAACTCGCTCTGGGTCCTTTGTCCCACAGTTTGCGCCATGCAATGTTAGTTCATCCACGAGTCCAGTCTCCCAAGGTCAGGGAATGAAACGCATCTCATCCAATAGCGGGATTCTAGAAGAGTCTGTAAGGCATGATAAACGTGTTGATTGGAGCGCGTACGATGAATACCAAGGTCCTTGATTCTGCTTCAAACATTGCACGGGCCAGGTTACAATGAATGCCGCGATGTGGGTGAGTGAATTCTCGGTTCTCGGTAGGTTGGGGGTAGTCTGCTGATCATGGATCTCTCCAACGCTGCTTCAAGTCCATGTCTTGCTAAGCCTAGGCGAAGGAATGGCCAAGCCTAGCTTGGTCATTTGTCAAAAGCAACGCCAGTAGCATGGAACTGAGTGAACATCACTTCAAGGGACAGGGCTCTTCAGGTCATATGGTACCGAGTTGAAAGACCATCGAGGCCACGCATGACCTATGTAGCATACAAGGAAATGCATCTCGATCCTGCGGAATGCCTCACTCGTCAAGCGGGTAAGGCAATGGACGAGACCCCAGGACGACAGAACACCGCAGCTCATCAAAGCCTATGACTTGTATTACTAGAATATTTACATAAAGAAATCCTAAAATAATGGAAGATTATCATAAAAAGAAATGATGTCTTACACGTTATATCCTCAATTTACCATACCTATCTTTATTACCAGGACTGAAGGAGGATATCTTGCACATAACCCAAGGTTAACTGTCGGCCGTTTACTCGTCTCTCACGAACACCCCCAGACGCTTTTAAACCGCAACGGCAATGCTTCTCTGCCGAGTGACCAAGGTTGATCAATGAAAGATTAGAAATGGGAATAAAGCGGATGCGAATGTGACCATCAACACAAACCACCTCCGCCAATACATACCCTTGCTCTCTTATTCACCTCACCCACTACCTAGTACTACCCCATCCTGCGAGCAGATCACCCCGACTTTTCCCTCACCACCCCGGATTACTTACACCATACGAGCATGGTACCATCCATCCCAATGTCCTGAGTCGGTATCAACAGGCAGGTGTCGCCGTTGAGGGTTGGGCGAGTGTCAACGAGCGGACCCGTCGACACGGATCGGATCCGCTACCATCCAAGCACTCTCTCTAAACGTAGTTAACAGCAGTCATACAAGTTTAAGTATCATGCGTAGAGCCCTTTCTGTATTGTAAGAACTGTTTTGCTTGGAAATTGCGATCACTGAAACCCAGTTGTCCAAGTACCCCTCCCTCATCCCTCAACCATCATGAAGACCTGGCTCGGCCGAGGCAAAGGCGTGCGCGTAGGCATAACAGTCTGTTGTCTCATCGCTTTCGTGCTGTTCGGGTACGATCAAGGGGTTTTTGGAGGCATTCTTCAAAATGAAGACTGGCTCAGCAACTTGGACCTCGAAATGGTGGATAACATCTTTACTTCCGGAGAAACCCCGGTTACAGTAGCAAAGAGAATGCAAAAGGAGCTCAAGGAAGGCCGCTTGCGACCCATAGGTGCCGATTCTTCAGACAATGAAAAGGTTGGTGGAAGATATCAAGGTCTGAGACGTTGGCAATTAACCCTGGGTGTGGCGCACATTAAGGTTTAGGTTCCACGTTATTCTTGTCGCGATCAGATCGACCCACTCTCGGCTGGAATTACCATTGGTCAATCTATGAATAGGTCTAAACGGTTGTGTACGTACCTTTACTCGATGGAGAAGATTGGCAGGAGGTTGCGATGTTCGAGAAAACAATTGATGTAGAAGAGGAATTCTGTTTAGGACTTCCTGATCCTTTTTACTGAAATGACCACCCGGCATCCTTCAGGTCGAACATCATCTGACGAATCGTCTCTTCGCCTGAGCCCCTCTTCGAGGGGCTCGCCAAAGAGACTACCCTTGAGCCCAAGGCGGAGGCATCACTCTTGGTACCTCAGAGATACAATCTGCTGGAAGCTGTTTCATTGACCCTCATATTGAGAATGACGGAAATCACAGCACCTGAGAGATTTGTGGCAAATAAACGCCTGTTGCTAAAGTCGAGCACCTGGAGATCGCTGCGCCCGATGACCTTTTGGGTCGGCATGGCTTGGGTTGCATAATGAGGTAAAGGCGAGCATTCATAACCATCATAATTTTAGGGATTGATTCCCTACCCTTAGATAGTAAGAGTGCTGAATTGTATACTAATTTTAGCAAATATGTTCTAAATATTAGATCAAGGAGGTCTGATTATAGGTTGCATTTAGGAAATATGACTTGGCTCGCTTGTGGACTCATCACGAACAATCATTTCAGGAACAGCAAGCAAGATATTAAACAAGGTGCGGCGTGATTACTAATATATGTAGGTATGATTCGATCTCTTATCCTATCGCGGGCCGGCCTTCAATGAGAATAAAGAACACATTTAGAGCTATGATTCACTAATCATGTCCTCGGCTCAGGGCGCGGCGGCCAGCGTCGATTGCCCGCTACTGCTGTTGTTGCTGCTATTGCCGCTGCTGCAGTTCGACCTGGGCCTGGAGGACCCAGAGTACGGAATATGTCAGACAAGGCGTGGTGCGATTACTATGATTCACTGGTCCATCTGCTTGCCCCAGAACGCGGCAGCCAGCATTGCATTGCCTGCTGCTGCTATTATCATCGCTGCTGCTGCTGCTGCTGCTGCTGCTATTACTACAGCGGCTCGCCCAGAGCAAGCAAGATATTAAATAAAGTGTGATCGATTACTGATATATAAAGACTGAGACTCACTGCTCCATCTCCTCCGCCCACGAGGTGGCGGCCAGCGCCGCGTCCCCTGCCGCTGCTGCAGCTCGACCTGGGCCAGAAGGGCCCGGACGGAACAATCCATGGCCTTATGGCCCTTTTGACCGCACTATTTAGATAATGTTAGATGCTTCTAACACCTTTGAGGGGGAGGGAGAACTTACCTCGTTGCACTTGCCCCGAAAGGGGCGCTTCTCCACGCCGCCGCCGCGGTCACCCTGCTAAATGATCATGTCGTACTCTGGGGAGGACTAGTAGGTGTTTGAACGCCCGGAATGATGATAGTGATTTGAACGCCCCGAGTGCTAGTGCAGTAGCAGACTGAAGTGGCTGTCATACGTTCGATCACAGTCCGTAAGAGATTCGTCCCCCTTAGCCATGTATTCACGTCCCTTGACGTCTATGATCTTGAGGCGTTACTTCTCAAGGTAGGGCACTCTCAGCTAATTCTGATATAGCTATGATGCTCGCCTTCGAGTCAGGTCTTCATCACGGTGTAGGTCCTAGGAGACCTGGTAAGAGAGAATCAGGTCTGAATCACAAAGAACAAAACATCAAGGCACAGTCAAAGATCAATTCCTGCATATTTTCTACCTCATAATTATCTAAAACCCCAAGTATGTCAAAGTATCAAGTATCCCAAAGATCAAATATCCCAGATACACGAACGAAAGTCAAGAATGAAAAAGGGAAGACGTCAACTCATTTGACCAAACACACACACCATGTTTTGTAAACTTTTTACCATCCGAAACCCCAACGCTTACCAGCGGGAGCGCGGTAAGAGGGAGGTTCGTAGGCGGGAGGTTGGTAGGGGGGTTCGGTCGTGGTGCTCGCGTCGGCCTTGCTGGTTGTCATGAAGGTGGTGGGAGAGAAGGAGGATGGGCCAACGGCGTCGGCGCTGGAGGCGAAGGAGTCGCTGGTGGTAGGGTTGATGGTGGAGGTTTCCCAGGTGCTGTCTATGCCAAAGTCGTAGCCGTAGGGGCCGGTTGTCTCTGCGTCGGCGCTGGTGGTGGTTAAGGCGGGCTCGGAGAAGGTAGAGGTTTCAACGGACTCGGTGGCAGTAGAGGTGGTCTGGGAGACGGGTGTAGACAAAGAAGAGGCGAAAGTGCCAGTTGATTCGGCGGTAGTAGGCTCGGTCGCAACGCTAGGGGTAGACTCCGAAGTGTCGGAAGAAGGAGTGGGCAGCCACAAAGATTCAGTACCAACGCCCTCAGAGCTGGACTCAGTGCCAGGTGCTGCGGTGCTCGAAGTACCAGGAAGCTCACTCCCCGAGGTCTGAACACCAGTCGTCGCAGTCTCCACAGTCACACCCGGAGCAGTTGAAGAGCTGTCCCCATCGTCAGAGACCGAGGTAGACGTGAAGCCGCCAGGGAGCGCAGAAGAGTCGGTACCTCCCTCAACGGTGCTGTGAACAACAGTGGTGTTGGGGTAGACATGCGTGTGAGAAAATGGCGGGCAGGGGGTCTTGGTGGACTTGGTCTCACTGATACGAGAAGGGACCTTGGAGGTGGACTCGGGGTTGACAACACTACCAGTAGATCCAGTAGCGATAGAGGTCTTGGAAGAGAGGCTCTCAACACTGGTGTTCTGGATGGACAAAGAGTCTGTCTCAGAGGTTGTGGTTCCAGGGCTGGATGGCTTGGCGGAGGAGACTGCGCTCGAGCCGGTGTCCTCAGGGGTACCAGTCGACTCAACACCAGAAGAAGACGCAGTCTGGGTGATGGTGATTTGAGACGTCAGCTTCGTAACAGTCGTGCCCTCAGAAGAGACCGAGTCGGTGGAGAAGGAACTCTGATCCGTCTCGCTGCTGGTATCCTCAGGAATACCAGTCGACTCAACACCAGAGGAAGATTCAGTCTGGGTGATGGTGATTTGGGAAGTCAGCTTGGTGACAGAAGTTCCCTCGGAAGAGATCGAGTCAGTAGACAAGGTGCTCTGGTCGGTTTCGGTGCTAGCATTCTCAGTGGTGCTGGCATCCTTGGTGGTGGTAGCAGAGCTAACCCGAGAAGAAGAATTGCGAGTCTTGATGGAGAAGATGCTCTCCTCAGGTTCCGAAAGCGTAGTAGAGTCCCCAGAAGTGGTAGAGGCACTCTCGGAGACAGTGACTTGGCTGGTAATAACCGATCTGAGAGTAGTCGTAGAAACCTCGTCAGTGGCAGTCGAGCTACCAGTGTCCTCGGTCAAGGTAGAGCTGCTCTGCTCAGAGACAGTGCTGGAGCTCTCTTCGTCTGTGGTAGAAGCACTTTCGGAGACGGTAACTTGGCTCGTAATGACTGACCGGAGAGTAGTGGTAGAGACTCCCTCAGTGGTGGAGCTACCAGTGTCCTCGGTAGAGGTGGTGTCCTGCTCAGAGGCAGTGCTGGAGGTCTCTTCGTAGGTGGTGGAGGCACTCCCGGAGATAGTCACTTGGCTAGTGATGACCGATCTAAGAGTAGTCGTCGAGAGCCCCTCAGTAGTGGAGCCATCAGTGTCCTCAGAGGTTGAGCTTCCCTGCTCAGAGACGGTGCTAGAGGTCTCACTACCAGTGGGTATAGAAGGAAGAGCGAAGGTCTGAGTGCTGTCGACCGAAGTAGATGATCCCAAGTCAGAAGTCTCCTTGCTGGATGTCTCACTGCCAGTTGGTGCGGATGGAAGAGCAGAGGTCTGAGTGCTAGCAACCGAAGTAGAAGATCCCGAGCCAGAAGTCTCCTTGCTAGAGGCAGAAGTGGTAACCTCAGTCTCAGCCGAAGTACCGGAAGGCAGAGCACTAGAGTCGACACTCTGGATAAAGGTAGGCATGGTCTCAAGGTTGGTGACAGAAGTGGAAGTCTCCGCACTCTGCGAGGGAGTGTTGGAGGAGCATCCATAGGGCTCAGTGCAAACCTCAGACTGAGAGGAAGTCGCCTCAGGATGAGCGCTAGAGGCCTCCGACACGGTAGTAGAATCAGAAACGACAGGAGTAGTCTCAGAAGAGGCAATGCCAGAAGAAGCAGTGCCAGAGGACAAGGTAGAAGGGCTGGCGGCAGAAGTGGTGTTTCCAGGAAGAGTCGAAGTAGGGACAACAATCTTGGTTCGAGGAGTAGTCACGACAACAAAAGTCTCAAAACCAGAAGAACCACTCGGAACCTCAGAAGTGTCAGAACCGAGAGTAGAAGTCACACTCCCAGCACAAGAAGTAGGATACTCAGTCGAGGTACACTGCGAGATGACAGAGTAACAAGACGAAGCACACTCAGTGACTGTGACAGTCGTAGTGTAGGTCTGAGCATAAGCGACCGAGGAGGCCCTAGACAAGATAAAACGGGTCAGTAAACTTTTCAAGACAAGAACGACTCTCTCTTACGTACCCAAGCCCGGCAAGGGCGAAGCGAGCGAGACGAGACATCTCGAGGGTAGAAAAGCGAGGGTAGTGTAGAGGAGGTAACGACAGAGAGTAGAGGAGGGATTGAACGAATGACAAAAGCGTACCAGTTGTTCTGGTCTCACTGACTTGAAGAAGTTTCTATCTTTCCATCCATCCATCCTCATCCTCCCCTCTTTATACCTCATTCTTTCCCCCCTTCCAGGGACAGTCCCTCGCACAAGTCTACATCTCTCGACAGTCTACCTTTCAGGCAACCCAGCTGCAAGCTACCGTCGCACCGAGGACCAAAAACGCAGGCCCGGCACGGCAAGGCCGTCAGTTGCATCTTTGCCCAATATCGGGAAGCCGTTTGAAAGGGGGTGATGCTAGATTTAGTATATGGGCGGAAGGCAACAGACGCCAAAGTTTCGCATTTCCGTTGATCTACACTCTTTCCACTTCATTTGACAAAAACGCCATTGTTTACCTTGTCCTATCCATCAGCACAAGCCCGTTTCTTAAAATAATCATGACAGCCTCGACCCGTGGTGGTGGGGGGCCTACTCTTTCAGCCCTCAGCTTTTGTGAATTTAACACTATTATACACACTTCTGAGCACACAGGTTGAGTCAGTCAAACGTATCACGGTTTTAATCACGCACAACTACTTGTAGTCAGTATCACGTCCCAGCCACGGACTATCCCGTCTGCAACAAAAGTGCCCTTTTTAAAAACTATCGCGATTTTACAAAAAGAGTCAATCAAGCTTTTTCTTTTGACCGTGCAGATCTAACTGTGTGCAGCCCAAGGTACCTGCGTCCAAACAGCCACTGATGCACAGTCCCGGTCAGCCCGCCACACACAAAACGCGCAGCAGCAGTTGTGTCGCAGATACGTTGTTCCAAATTTCTAATAACCTTGTCTAGTATGGTTACACGCAGGTCATATCACCGCAGACCAAGAAAAGAATCCCCCAGTCAGGGGAGGCTTGATTGAGATCTTGGCAAGTGTGGCTGGCGGTGGCCCATGGAAACGTGCATATAAAGCCTCGATTCACGGTGACAAACGGGTAGACGGCAACTCCATTTTCCCCGTGCTTTTCAGCTCCGAACGGAAGACTGCATTAAAAGGCGGGCAGAAGCCAAAAATATGACTCGCAAAAGGGGGGAGACAACAACAACAACATTGCACCACAATTAATCAGCAGGACCTCGTCACAATGGGAGGCCTACTTGGCGGTCAACAAGTTACGCAACGTCTACTAGGCGATTCAGATTCTGGCCGTGGCCTTGGTAACCAGCCGAGACTAAAGGATAGAGTGTCAGACGTTGAGCACGTTGATAGTGTCACTGAGAAGCTACTGTGATGGAGAATGACAACATTTAGCTGAATGCATAGGTCTTGCCATGCTTTGTGCGTGTAAGACTACCTCCATCTAAAAGGGAACTCGACATTGTTCACCCGTTTAATGCTGTGCCCCTGCTAATTTCTTTTCCCTCAGCTCAAATGGAAGCCCGCAGAACCTTGAAAGCATCCTCCCGAGTCCCAACAAACCGCGCCTCAGATGTCTTCCAGTTAATAACATTCCAAATGTTATCGACGTAGGCAGCCTTGCCGTTGAGGTACTATTATCCACCCAGTCAGATTCCCCAACCCGATGATGGTGATGAAACTTGTGCTACAAACTCACCTGCAGGTAGTAGGCATGCTCCCACATGTCAACGCCAAAGATGGGCACCTCACCCCCGACGACGGGATCCTGGTCCTTTGTGGTTACGATGCGCAGGCCGTGGGTATCCTTGACCAACCATCCCCAGCCACTTCCCTGCAGACCCAGCAGGGTCTTCTTGAATGTCTCCTGGAAAGCCTCGATGCTGCCCCAGGTCTTGGTGATCTCGGCGACAAGGGTAGGAGCGCTGTCGGGCTTGGAGTCTGGGGAGCTAGAGGGACTCAGATTCTCCCAGAATAGAGAGTGGTTGATGTGACCACCACCGTTGAACTTGATGGCTGACTGGAGAGCGATCTGGCCTGCAATGTCGTTAGACGATGTGGCAGAGGCGTATGTCTTGAGTGCGGCGTTGAGGTTGTTGACGTATGCCTGATGGTGCTTGCTATGGTGGAGCTCCATAATCTGAGCCGAGATGCTAGGCTCAAGGGCCTGTGATACAAAGAAATCAGCTCATTGTCTGGGGTACTTGGGGCACAAAGTCCGGGGTGGTGTGTGTGTGTGTGTGGTGTTGCTCACATCGTAGGCGTACGGCAACGCCGGGAGAGAGTAAGTTCCAACAGACATGGCAGGCAGAGGGCAGATATTTTTACTCAGAGAGTATTGTTCAAGACAGAAAAGAGGTAAAGACGAAGAAGAAGCAAAGGAAAGGAAGAGGGGTAGAAGTGGGAGTTGGAGGAACATGAGGGAAAGACAAAGAGTGTTCGGCAATCAAGCACCGAATTGCGTCAGAGGGGTAAATTATTAATCGTGCCCAAGGTATTCATAAACAAAAGGCATAAATCGAATTCTCATTCATTTATCGAAGCTCTGTTCAAGAGGGTCATCAAGGTGCTCAAACTTGCTCACCGTCGATTGCCCGATTCGGGAACAGCGTTGTGAAATGTGAGGTTGTGATTGGTCAATTTCGAGTGAGCAAGTTTGGGCGGACAATGCTATTCCGAGCTATGAAACTATGGTCTGTGTGAGTGAGAGACTATGAGAGAGATCCATGATGGACTGTCCTTTATTACTGCAGCGTATCTCTTGTTCTTCCAAACTCCTTCAACATCTTCACCAATTCAATCATCATGTGTGGCCCTGACAACTCTAACCGACCTCGAGGAGGTGCCCTGGCGGCTCTTAACCCTCCCATCAACACAACCACATCCAACCTCTACGCAGACCTCGCTTTCCACACGCCTGGATTCCCTGGGAGCTCGAGTGCAACACACGCGAGGTTAACACCGAGTGATGAGTGCGACATCAAGAACCTCTCAGATCTCCGCGTGGTCATCCAGTAAGTCAACCTCCACTTACCACTCTGCTCATACTAATACATGAATAGTTCCAGCGGCGATATGACAAGAGAAGCAAGCGACTGCGGACTATTTCGTCAATTCGACCTTCCAGCTACTCGGCCAACACCAGACACCTTCGTTGAGCTCCCGCTAGAAAGACCACTGTCCCTGGAAGTCGGTAATGATGGCATCATCGGACGACGCGTGTCCCTCTACTCAAGACTTGGATCTGGTCAAGATAAGATTGTGGCCGAAGGAATCGTCGGGTTCAACTTTTTGAGCGAGGCATCGTCACCGGCCCCATCTTCGCCATCGCCGTCAATTTGAAGCGCTGGGTTGAAGGGGAGGCCATCAAGGTGCCGCCGCTACCTGGTGTGAATTGCGAGTGGCTGATAACACTCTCAAGGCTTGCACCAACCCATGCGGGCGTTGATAAAGAGACAACTGTTATTGGGGCACTGACTGGGAATCATGGGAGTTGTTCATGGAGGGTACCATGGACGAAGGCATCACGGACTGCATAGCTACGGAAGGCGCATAAATCACGGCTTATTTTAACATTACAAGAATAATAAACGATGAATATTTGCTTCTATGCATTCAGACGGGATTACCTTGTTAGCCACGTGAAGTGTTGAAGAACCTTGATGGCTCCATGGAGTCAGCGTCAACCCTATACAAGACACTCAACCCTCTCAATCTGTATTTCCGATGTGACTTGACGACGTGACTTGGACTCGATCGGTTCGTGCTAACATTCAAATTTTTATGCTTTCATTCACTTATCCGGCGGGTTTGGTCTGTCTAGAAAAAAACCATTTCCCATTAACTCACGAAACAACTCGACGCACGCTTACATTGGCCAGTGAGAACAAGTACTCGCCTCCCTCAACTTCGGTTGCACTTAATCAAAAGCTCCCCAATCCTCCTCTCCTTGACCACCCTAACAAACCGGATATTCATCGCAGAACAGAGCCGGATGAGACGTTTTGAGATTCCAGCGCGCCAGCCCCGACATCGCAGGACGTAGTGGGCGGGCCTGTGGTGCGCTTGCAATCGGCCGTCAAAGTTGACGTGATAGAGGTGGTGCTGCGGAACCAGGCTCTCTTAAATTCTTTATGGGCTGCACCATTACTTCAACCACCGAGAGTAAATGGAGCAAGATGTTTTCTTCGACGGGTTGACAGGGTGGAAACACCTCGCCAAGTGAGGGCAGAAAGTTCATCGCAACCCAATATCTTCCTACCGATTCTGCATTCCTTTCTTAGCACGTATCAAGGAATCCAGTGAGTTTTACAATGATCAGAATACAAAGTATGCCATCTTGTTTTCTCTGCAAGACCCCACCCAATGGATGTCTTCAAGTCACTGTTCCCCGTCACGTTCAGGTTGCACCAAAGGCGGATGGGTCACATCGCGACAAAAGATCAAAAAGACAATCTAAATGCCCTTCATATGTCCTTTGCTACGAGATCTTTTTTTTTTTTTTGCTTCTTTCTTGGCGACTTCCGTCGTGTCATGATACCAATGTGCGTTCACGAGAGTTCTCATGATGGCCTCCTTGAGCGCCTCATCACGATGTCGCACCAAATATCCCCTCCATCAATTCCCGGCCGTGATCAACATCACAATTATCCATCCTATAATCAATCAATCACTTTCAACCCAACTAACAAATCCAACACATCATCACTTCGTCGGTGGCTGCCTCCCCATTCTCGCCGCCCCTGCACAGCCACACGACCAAGCCACGCGACAACTCACAACCAGACACCCAAACCCATCCAAACCCAGCCTCGCTGGTTCACCGCGCTTCGCCCACCAACCAAGATGTGAAAAAAAACCAAACATTTGGGCGGTCCCCAAGCGGGCCTTGTCCCTGAATCACTTTTCCTCGTCTTGGCCTTGAGTAAAAAAGGGGGTTTACTGGGTCCTTTGTTTCTCTCTTTGGAACTTTCACTTCAATCCCCAGTTCAAACATCGACAGAGGGAACCACCACTCCAAAGACAATCCCAGCAATGCCATTTGTCGCCAACACCCCCGAATCCCTCCTCTCCCGCTCCGACTCCAAGAACCCATCCTCAACATGCCGCGGCATAACCTCCAACGGCCGACCCTGCCGTCGTCCCGTACCCTCAAAGCCACCAACCTCCAGACCTAGCACGCCCGACCCCCGAGATGAGACCCTCTACTGCTGGCAGCATCGTGAGCAGGCTAGCATGTCTGCGCATTCGAGTCCTGGTCCGAGAGCTACTGCTACGCCTATACTTGAGGGACGTACGAGTTTGGATACGTTGGCTGATAGGTTAGGTTTGATCGAGTTGCAAGATAAGAGGAAGAGGACGGAGAGGACGGATAGTGGACGGAAAACGACCAAGCCGAAGCCAAAGCAGTCTCTTTCCTGCTGCTTCTGCTTCTCTGTTCCCCTTGAGGAAGCACCCTCGCCTCGTCCGGCGCGTCCTCAACCGCGTCCCGTTCAGCGAACATCCATACCTGTTCCCCCGAAACGCAACTCCAAGCAACACCTATCCGCCTCGCAGGATACGTCCCCCGGCAAATCCTCCCGTCGGTCTCGCAAGTCCACAGGCTCGCAAACGGTCAAGGACTTTATCCCCGACTCGCTAGACACGACGACTGCTTCTGCCCTCATGACAGAGCTAGCACGACCATTCGTAGATTCAGAAGAACCAGGCTTCATCTACATGTTCTGGCTCACACCAACCTCCGACTCGTCCTCTCCACCCGTCGACGCAGCCCGTTCCCTCCTCTCCCCCCCGTCACCAAACCGCCCACCACGATCCCGCCGTCCAAGCGCAGTGGTCTCTTCATTCGCAGCCACAGACCCATCCACCACCCGCTCCACCACCATGCTCCTAAAGATTGGTCGCGCCTCCAACGTCCAGCGCCGTTTGAATCAATGGCAGAGGCAGTGTGGTCATGAAGTGGAGATGCTACGGTACTACCCCTACCTTCCCGGGTCGCAGGAGTCGTCTGGCGTGGTACCACATATGACGACCCACGTACACCGTGTTGAGCGGCTGGTGCACATTGAACTTGCGGGTATGGGGCTCAAGGCGAACGGGGGCAAATGTGAGGCGTGTGGGAGAGAGCATAGAGAGTGGTTTGAGGTGGAGGCGACGAGGGAGGGTATCAGGGCAGTAGATGGAGTTATAAGGAGATGGATCGAATGGGATGAGACGAACCCATCAAGTTGACGATGATGATAGCATGATTCATAGCATAAGCGGGCGTTGAGTTACAAGCAAACATATCACGAATACACGAATCACAAGCACAAGATCAAGTCACACTCATCCATAGACGTTACGTTTAACCAGACCCGAGAACACGGCCTCGGCATCAGTAATTCAATCACTTATCCACCCATCCGCGCCTAGTCTACAAAGCAAAAAGCACCCACCCTCCCAAGCCGTCTACTAACAGATACTCATCAATCGTAAGAATACTACTCTTCGATCTTGTTTCGAGGAAACGTTACCACCTTCGCGACGCAGTGGCTACACGAACCGTACCTCGTCGAATAGACCCGCCCTGACTTGGACTAGACTTGCTAGTTCGAACAGGAAGGATTGTAGGATGATGACGTTGGTGATGATGTGAGAGACCGATACCGTGACTGGGGGCTCCCTCTCGGTCTTAGCCTCGGGAGTTGGGGGTTCGATAATCTCTGGTGGGACGTTCTCTTGTTTGGAGGCGATAGCATCCGGAGCCTCGGCCTCTGGAACCTCAGCTACCTCAGGGGGA
>JABCKC010000582.1:0-15125 GCA_013186395.1 Fusarium papillatum | reverse complement strand
CAGATGTTCATATTGTTGCTGTTATCGTGGTGGTAAATGCATCTGTATCAACTCAACATCACTCGCGTTATCCCTCTTTCCATCATCCCAGATCTCCTCCGTGTACGTGAGAGATGGATCGCGCAGACTCGGGCCTGCTGACATTGGCGCATCTTCAAAATGTCCCATCGGTCGGGGATCGTGCATCTTGACGGCAACCTCTGACTGTCTTCCTGCTGTTGTTGATTTCGTTTGTGTGTTTTCCGTCGGGTATCCTGAACTCCCTCGGGAGCCAAAGTATGGTCGGAGAGAGGGGAGGCAGGCGATGACGAGACCGACGTTGACATCGAGGGAGCTCCAAAGGACTATACACAGTTAGAATAGACAAGAGAGAAGGCCTTTGAGGACCCACCGATGGTGCTGAGCGAGATGGAGTAATCCTCGCCCGCTTGTTGGATGACAATGAAGCGTACTAGACACACAGCAATATTGATGGTTCCAAGAAGAAACGTAAAGTAAATGCCTAGTCTGAGCGCCCTCTTGACATTTAATGCAGGGACGATCAACCATGGAAGAATGAAAACTGGACTGTTAGTGCGCAATTATTCGAGATCAGAATAGGCACTCACCGAGAAGATCGCCTAGGAAGTGTAGTCCCCATCCAACCTGGAAGAGAATGGCATAAGATGAGCCTGGGCATGACTCTGTAACGCTAATCTCCCTATAAAGACCAATCAGAAAATGCCATTAATTCCAAGACGCAGGGCGCAACTCACCAGTTCCGTGAAAGAGGCAGACATATGGTGAATATCAAGGTGATGGTGACGATATAGCCGATGACGACAAATACGATGGTCGCCCATAAAAATATTCTCCTCTTGACCATGAATTCGGGAAATACCTGCAAGTAGACGGCGAGGAGGGCGGCTTTTGATAGGTAAAATGTCGTGTAAAAGGGGAAATTGACGGCAAAGAACAACTGTGCGAGTCGTCAGTCGTGATTCCCGCTGCTCCCCTTTCAAAATGAGCTCACCTGCAGCACAAGCTGTAGGTCCTCGACACCACCCTTGTATCCCTCCAATGATGTATGTACGTCGGGATCGAGGGCGCCTTTACTCGCAAACACGGGTCCGAATGCCGCTGTGATGATTGCGAAAACCCATGCCGTGCACATGATAATGTCGCTAACTAGCATTCGGCGCTTCTGGATCTTGAGCCGTAGGTATATTCGGGCGGCGATTACGGCCGTGGCGACCACGATTAGGGTCCATTGTGAAGCCTGGAGCGAGGTTAAGACACCGCGGGGTGTAGAAGTTGTAGGTTGAAACCCACAAGGATGGCCGCTGGTCCTGGATTTCCAAACGGCATTGTCCACGAGGATATGGGCTCCCGAACCCCCAGCTAGGCTGAAAATAGAGGACGGGTCAACTGTGATCGTTGAGGCCCGAAAATTGCAACACGGGAGGACCGAAAGAGTCTCACCTCTCACCACGTGCGTAATACAGCTTCTCAAGCAAGCCTTTTAAACCCTCGGACTTTTCAAGAATGCTGACACCAAGGTCGCGACCCTCCTGTGGCTGTTTACAGTTTCCTGGCACCAAGACATGATATCAGACATGCGAGCCTGCGCGCATGCCAGTCGAGACACGCTAGGTAGAAAGCCACCAAGCCAGAACCCATCCACTCAATGCTGAAAAGCTGGAAGCGGAAAACGAGGCGTTGGAACTTGAACTGCTAATCAGGTCCAAGTTCCGGGAGGGGCGATTAGGATCTTGTACTCGCCACCCGTTTTCGACGTTTCCAGCTTGACGCTTTTGTGGGTGGGAGGCTTGGCAGATGTTTATGTGACGAGTGGATATGTTACGCGTATTTTTAGGAAGAATCAGTCACGTAATGGAAATAAATAAGTTAGTTTTTTTTAATAGTTTATTGATCTATTGATCTTTTCTTGTTTCGGGTTCGATAAAATTTCTGTTACCTTCCTATGTTCCCTCTTCCCCAGATTCCACACGCGCTCACATTTGGTTCGAGACACTTACGCGCAGTACCTCATCTCCTTATCCTTCCATGTGATTCTCAATACAAAAGTTGCAAAAGATGCACGATCGGTCTCGGATGATGTTGCGGCAACCACAAGAGCACTGGCATCGGGGGTTAGCCATCTCGCGAATAGGGAGAGCGGGGATGGGAGCAGAGGGAGGGGAAGACGGGGCCGAGTTTTCGGTGCTGGAGGGGCCTGAAACGGCGGGAGAGGTGGAGGAAGCAACGGTGATGGGGGTTGGTTGGCACATATTGGTGGTGTAAGTGAAAAACTGTACAATGTTTGTGAGTGAGTTGTGGTGATGTGCTGCTGTGAAGATGCTGTGATGAGTGATGATGAGGAATGTGTTGTTGTTACTGGCTAGAAATATATACTTGATGAGAATAGGTAGATGGCTCATACTCACTGCGTTGCTAACTATGATCAAGTCATGATCAGTGTCCTTGTTCACTAGTAATCAGTGGTGGAAACAAAGAGCATAGACCACTGTCCTAGGCGGAATTCTTCAGCACCCCCCTTGGGAACTGTTGAACGGATTTTTGCAAAGCTGGGATTATACAACAGCCTAGAACGATAAAAACCACGAAAATCACAAATCTCAAGGAGCTCAAGTGTTGAGTTTGTGCGCTGTTGAACGAGTTGCGATCTCCTGGCTCAGTTATCCAATCTGTTGAACAAGTTGCAATATCTTGTTCCGGCCAGAAACAGCAGCGAACAAATAGTATGTACTTAAAATTTTCGCACTGTTAGGAAATTACCACTAAATGCTCCGTTTGGACGACTCTGCAGAGCTTTATTGATGCTAGCATAACTTGATACTACTCACTTGGAGCCTTTTCATGAACGCTACAATTCATATTTTCCACCACTTGCTCTCGGCTAGTCGAATTTACGGTTATGGAAACTTTCATGTGTTTTGTTTGATCGATTTGGCTGTCGCAACACTGTTCTTGCGTGAAATGAAGAAGCGATATTGGCGAGAATCTCCTGAATATAGGTCTTGCCTATTGCCGCATGCAACACACTTTGCGGCCATTGATGACGAGCTTGATTGTCGATGATATAAAAAATTATGATGATGAACATACACACATCGAACTATTTCCAGCGTCACCTTTCAAGTAATCATGTTTGACCATCCCCTGAGTGGCGCCCGCATAACGAACAACAGACGGGACACGAGTCAAGAGACCTTAGTTCCCGCACCGTTGGCGTGAAGCCACCCGGATAGCTAGCATCTCGATCGACATGGGACTTGTGAAAGGGTAGGAGATTCAAGACGTGAATCAGTTTTTGCAAAGTATCTTGAGAATGACTGACGAGAAGGGGGGAATTGCATCGGACTTCCTTTTCGTTATGGTCTAGGGTAGCCACCTTGTTGTGACTGAATTATACGACAATATAGTTTTACAGGCAGGTTGTACATAACAATAAATTAACAAGTCACAGATGAATATTGACTTAGGTGAACAATTGCCTTGTGCTGGGGAATCAACAAGTGTATTACCGCTGCATTTGTCTATTGTGGGGAGGCATCTCGCAAGCACTACCCAAGATGACACAACTTGCTAAGAATAGACCAGTAAACCAATCATGTAAAAGAAAACAAATTCTCCAATAGCACCCAAGACAATTCCCAATCTCTATTTCCTCTTCTGATCCATCCGGCAATTCTACCATCTCCATTGTGGAGTCTAGCGACATGTCGTAGGCGGGGTCGATCGGACACTTCCCCGCGTGAACTCTCTAGAGGGAAATTTCTCCCGGCGGCGAGATGTTGCCATTTTGAGAAGAGTAGCTCCACTTGAGTTTTGGGAGGTTCGCTTTGAGTAAGGAACTCCGGGTGATCGCCGAGCCGTGGTTTAGGTATAAAGACGTCAACTTGGAGAATTTAAACTTGATTTCTTGAATCTAGTTCCTTCTTCAGTTGATTTTGCTTTCTTCTTTGTGTGTTATCAGCGATCAAAATGGTGGTTATTAAACGATTCAGAACTGTTTGGGGCGTCGACTCCGGAGAGAAGTTCGAGAAGTGGATCCCTTGGTTCCCCGAGTTGAAGAAGCAGGGCTATGGTTTGTCTGTCGAAATGTGACAACTGTAGAAAACTGACGAGTTTCAGCTGGCGTCGAGGTCGACATTACAGATCGAGATGCGGATAACCTCGGACAACTTCGCAAGATCCTCGATGATGCTGACTTGGAGGTGACGGTGCTGTGAGTTTGTCTCGATTAAAAAAATTGTAATAAATACTAACGGGTTAAAGGATGCATACTGCTTGGGCTGGATATGTCGGTGCGAGACCTACAGGTCTCACTCCTGATGTGCATCTAAAGATTTATCGCAAGACTCTTGAGTTGGCCAAGATTCTGCGACCAGTCAAAATCAACGCCCAGTCTGGAGGGTAAGCCAACACAAGTAAAATAGTCTCTGTGAGTTTTACTGACTGTGGCAGCGACTACTGGACTGTAGATGAGTCTGTCTACTTTTACCAAAAGACCCTCGAGGTTGACAAGGAGCTCGGCCTCGCTGGTTTGGTCTGCCATGAGACACACCGCAACCGAGCTCTATTTACGCCTTATGCCACCAAGCAGATTTTGCTCAAGGTTCCTGAGTACGTTTGGTCCATGTTTTCCGCTTGATAATTGCTTACGATCATCCAGACTCCGGGTCACGGCAGACATCTCCCACTGGGTTGTGGTATGCGAGCGACTTCTAGACCTTGGCGAGGAAGACAAAGAGATTCTTGACCTTTTAGTTCCTCGGGTAAGTATAGCTTTGTTTGAACGTACATGTCCTACTTCTAATAATCATACAGGTCCACCACATCCATGCCCGAATTGGAACGACACAGTCGTCTCAATGCCCTGAGCCGGAGGACCCAATCTTCAAACCCGAGCGCGAATTCTTCGAAAAGCTGTGGCTACGAATCGTCAAGGCGCGAAGCCAGGATGCTCTCATTACCTTTGTGCCCGAGTACGGGTGAGTCACCAACACTTTCGAACAAAGATTCAGGATTACTGACTTGGTTTGTAGCCCATTCCCCTACCAACCTTATGGAAGCATTAGGACTCATGGACAGGTTGCTGATAGCGAGGGTGCACGGCTACAAAAGTTGTTTGAGGATAGCCTCAATGCGTAGAATAGACAGGATAGAATACAACGGTTGTCAATTTGCAACTCCTACTCTCGAAAAATTGATCCGGGTTCCTCAAGCCGCATCAATTACATCTTTGGGATGACCTTTTCCTTCTGAAGAGTCTCAAAGATAGACTCTAGATTCTCCCAACTGTCAAGATACCCAGTCCACCCCAGCTTTCGAGACTTGGTCATGTTCAAGACCACATTGTAGTCTCGTCCCCAAGCGAACCCGGCAAAAGCCCATGACGCCTTGTTCAGAGCCGAGGGATCGAGACCTTCTCGATCCACCATCTTCTTCCATGCATTTTGTACTTGTTCGGTTTGGGACCATTTGACGAGATCGATGCGTTGGCGGATGTAGCTCTGAGGAACACGGTCCTGGAGACCCATTTCTTTAGCGAGGACGGATACTGGTGGTTCTGGCGCAAGAGGCTTCTCTGATGCGAGAGGAGCTTCGCGAAGGAATTGGTCGGCTGGAACTGTGAGGCCGAAATACTTTGCCACGCGAGGCCACAGGTTCATCCACGACTCCACGTCACCATTGACAACATTAAACGCCTCGTTAGCCGCTCGAGGCTCCAGAACCGCCCAACGAGAAAATTGCGCATGTAGAGTGGCATCAGTAAAGACCGTCAAGTTGGTGTAGAACTCCTCAGATCCCGGGAACACAAGCTCATTCCCGAGTTCCTTGGACACAGCGGCGTAGATGGCGATTGCACTGGCAAAGTTCATAAAGTTGCCCTTGGCAAATCCGAAAACTTCGTTGGAATAGGTGACGTTCCATTCGATGCTGTGCTTCTCGCAGAATTCGTGTAGAATGCGCTGTTGGCGGTAGTAAAAATTGGGAGGGAAGGGAGGCTCAGGAAGCCTAGGGGAGGATGTCAATACGGCTTTAGCAAGCTTGGGTGGTTTGTACGTACCATGGATCAGTCTCTTGCATGGGAATTTTGACTCGGCCGAGATGGACGCCATAGTTCTTGGCTCCCGTGACGAGGACGAAACGCTTGATGGATGATGCACGGCCGGTAATCTCGAGAGCTTTGCAAAAAGCATTAAGCATGTCGCCTATGAGATATCAGTCACTAACACCCATTTGATCCAAATGGCGAGGGGATTACCATTCACACGAGTACTTTCCTCCTCTGAATCTTGCTGCAAATAGGCGGCAAAGAAGACATAGTCTGCCTTAACGTCCTTGAGATCATCTGACATGGTCTCGGCGGCGGCCGTCAAGTCAAGGTGGACGTGCTTGACCCGAGGGCCAAAGTCCTCCTTCTTGGAGCGAGACATGGCGTAGATGGTGCTCCATTCTTCAGGTCTGCTGCAAAGCTCCTTGACAATCTCGCGGCCTAGGATGCCTGCGAAAGGGGTCGTCAGTCGCTGTTCCGATGTGTAGAAGTACGGACTTACCCGTGGCACCAGTGACAATAGCTGAAGGCATGGTGGCGGCGCAAATAATGTCGAATTCCGGTTGAAAGAAGACTCTAATGGGCTCGAAGTTGATTTTAACATTGCCTCGACGTCATAGAGACACCAGAGGCTGACAAATGGGAGGCTCCGGTTTGCGGCGCGATACACGCCCTACAGACTTGTTACGCCATTCGAACCTTGTATCAACGCGCCTTAAGCCCTGACCTGACATCATTCATGTCTCATAATTGGATGCTTATCTATGAATGGATCGACTCTGATTTGCTACGTAGAAGGGCAGGTGGTTTTATCATCACATAGTCTCGGCCCTTTGGAGGGTCGGTTGACGATTGCCTCTCCACAACTCGGATATTGAAGTGAACATAATGCGACTAGTGGCCTGCTCTTTTTAAATCTCGGTATCTGAATTATTCAGCCGGTTCAACTTGAAGCCGCATGCTGAGACATTAACCCTTCATCGCCCTAGGAACACCTTGCACAAAGCTTTACCGAGAGCCACACCATCGCTCAAAAATGGGTCGACATGCTCTGATACTCGGTGGCCACGGAAAAGTGGCCCAGATACTGACGCAGGTCCTGCTGAGAGACTCATGGACTGTTACGAGTATAATCCGGACAAAGGATCAAGCCTCTCAGATTGAAAGCCTTGCGTCGACAGGGAAGAACAACTTGAACGTGCTTGTTCATAGCATCGAGTATGTTCAAAATGTCTCCGAGGCCAAGGATCTTCTTACACAGGTGAAGCCGGACGTCGTGGTTTGGAGTGCTGGTGCTGGTGGGAGGGGTGGACCTGAACGAGTAAGTAACGGTCAACACAACGAGTAGACTCAGGGAATTGCTAACCTAGAATAACCAAGACGTTTGCTATTGATCGAGATGCCGCCATCAATTTCATCAAGGCAGCCGTTAAAACACCCACCATCAACAAGTTCATCCTCATCTCCTATCTGGCCTGTCGTCAAAGGCCTCCCCACTGGTGGAATGATGCATCATGGAAATACGCCCAAGAAATGCAAGGCGGATATCTCAGGAACTACTGCAAGGCAAAGTTGGTCGCGGATGAGATTCTTCTTCAGGAAGCGTCAAAGCGAGCCGACTTTGTTGGAATAAGTCTTCGACCTGGTATGCTATCGGATGAACCAGCAGGGAGGACTGAACTAGGAAAGACTACCGGATCGGAGGGCAATGTGAGCCGCGAATTGGTTGCGAAGACTATTTTGTCGCTGTTGAATCATAAGGAGTTGCAGACTTGCTGGTTGGATATGCTTGATGGCAGTGAGAGTGTTGAGGATGCGGTTGACGGTGTCGTGAGGAACCGAGACAACGCGGCTGAAGGCGAGCATGTTTACTTGATCTAGACCGCCAATTCGACGTTTGACCAAAAGACATGATGCATAAAATAGCTCATTCATCATAGATATAATGTTCTTAACAGTATTTTGGCATTTTCTATTCTTTGCATTTATTTTGATATTGACTTTTGCGTTGAAAGGCATTGGGCATGATGGCTTCATTGTGTTGAAAACTGTATATCTCTTGCTGGGTTGCCTTGATCTACCTTTGGGTATGCTATGAGGTTAAATATCTTGAACTACCTGGCAAATCTTTGCTGGACTACCAACCACTCGCTCTAACCCACACGTCAACAATCTTGGTCGAGTTCTCCTCATCAGACGAGTCAACTACAAGATACCATCCATATAAAGCTCCTGTAATACAGGCGTGATTCGGGAAAACGACAACACTCTGACCAACTTCCAAAGGAAGAGGGGGTAGATTGGTGGCATCTTCATCCTTGCCGTGCTCCCAGGCAACAATGGCGTGCTCTTGACTGACTCGGTCAATGATAAGTCGCCTCTCCGAACTTGCTTGAGACTTGAGGTGAGTTTTGTTGATGATGCCCCATCCTGGGTACGAAGGACATGACTCTCTGCCCAGACCAAGCACTCCAACAGCAACCAGTGCTTCTGGCTGAGCTCGTTCGTTGTCATTGTAGACGCTACAGACCTCGGCTACGACCGAGATTGCAATCTCATCTTCGAATGAACCGAAAGCCCTTCGAGACTGTGTTGATGTCTGTTGAAGATCAAGGATAGAATAGACTCCCGCGTGAAGTTCAAGAGTCGTCTGAAGTCCACCTGGTTTACCGGATGACACGGTTTGGATAGCCTTGCGTAGAGACTCGGCAGCATCTGACAAATCTCCTTTTGCGTTGGTCAAGTTTTCGATGGCTGTAACTTGAGGAGATGCACCGACGCTTATGGTGATCTCTTTGTCCTTAGGAAACAAATGCGAATGAGCGTGCACTGCTTCAAGACAGCCTTGGATTTCACCTTCCAGGTTGGCCATTGCTTTGTCGGGAGTGCTGTCCTTGTAGCTCAGACTACTATGCGAGTAAAGTCCAATCAGCTCGGCTTCTCCCTTAGCCTCGAGCTGCGCCAGAGCTTCTATCAAGCCATTCTTGTTCAAAGACGTTGGAGGAAGCCCTGCACGGTGGTACCCAGTGTCAACCTTTAAGTAAACGCGAGCAGGGAACTTTGCCTGCTGGGAAAAACTCTTTACCGAGTCGAGTTGGGAGGGATGGTCGATCATAACCGAGATGCTTCCTTTTCCCAACTCAGAGCCAAGAGCAGCAAGTCGAGGAATTTGAGATGGCGGAAGCGGGATCCCGTAGAGGATGTCCACATGGCGGCCTGCATTCTGGTACTCTTTGAAGAGTGGGAGAAGATGGTCGATTTCTGCTAGAGTCGACACCACGAGTTTTATGTCACCGTTGCCTTGTCCAACTTGAAGACGGGTGCCCTCAATGGTCTAATGGGGTTTAGTATGTGGTGTTTGAGCGCGTGTTCTCAATTAACCTTGTGTGTCTTGACGTGAGCTCGGAATCCAACACCCAAAGCACTGACAGCCTCAAGCATGGATTGGCAATGTCGTCGGACTCTTGCCGCGTCCAAAATGACGGCAGGCTTGGGGACATGGTGTATGTCCTTGCCAACGTAGAACTGGTGTAGTTCGTCGAGAGGGGGTGCGAGCCTTTGAGGGACAGTCATTTTTGTGGCCTGTACGTAGTGGTTGGGTGTTGCTCGTAATCTAGTGAGTTTGATCCGAGTTGAAAGTCACGAAATTGAAGAAGATTTACCTTGTTTTATGAGTCTTGTCAGTGCTTCTTGTCCAGCTCGTCGTCCCACTGCATGGTGGAGATGACGCTATCCCCAATATGGTGCACGATAGCGACACATTCCTCGACGTGGAGGATCCACCAGAACTGAACGGCAACAATGATGGTAATGTGAAGCGATGCGTAACGAGTTTTTATTGCGCTTCTCTTCATGAATATACATGTTGCCTCAGTTTGACCGTCCTTCTTTAACCCTCCCCTCTAAATGTCCTTCTAGAGTCCGTCGTGTCTCTGATGCTGCAAAGCCACTCTCTGCAACTCATCCCTCTTGTGCAGCGGATCAAGATACTCTTTAAAGTCACTCGGAAGCTCCGTGACGGCCCGGGAATGGTCGTCATTCACAAGGATCTTTCCGTCGCCGTCCTGCTCTGCGTCATATTCAGCGAGAGAGACCAACTCAATGACTTGGTTACGGTTTTTCGGAAGTCTTCCGAAGGTTTTGTTCACCACTAATGGAAGATCTGGAGCTCTCTTGGAGCAGGTAGATCCTGAGGGGTGTATTAAGGTGGATAGGGAGTAATATTGCCTCTTCTATATTATACTGGGACGCTATAAGAAATCATCTCATCGTTTACCTTCTCCCTCCCATACATCATGACAGACGTGAGTGTCTGGCTATGATACGAGTGAAACTTGCCCTCTCCACCTCCATCATCGACGGTCTGAAAGACAGCAAACACGTCTCGGCCTTTTGCTCGCTCATGATTGACCGCACGCAGGACTTGAAGTATCTGTAAGACAGGGAAGCTGCCCTCTTCCAGGTGACTTGTCTTTTGTCTTTCTTCCAACCATTCTTGGGTCCAGAGGCCAATTGCTGAGTTTGAAGTGTGGATGGTGCAAACGAGAAGAAGGCCGGAGAAGCCGATTGCGAATGTGTTGAGACGGATGCATTCTTCCCAGTCGATGCCAGCAGCGATTTGAAGCAAGATAAGTGCCCACCTGTCCGCCTCTTGTGCTACGGTAGTAGACTTCCTATCCTTGAACAAAGCTGCACTCTGAATGATTCGTGCCGTGATGTAGTAGGCATAATTCATCGCCGAATCATGAGACTGGAAGTACATCGGTTCGACCGTGAGATTAGCGTCCTCCAATCTAGTCGGATATGCTGAGTGGAAGGATGCGATGGGAAGCTGAGATAAGGGCAGCTTTGCGTGCCAATCGCTCAGCTTCCTGGACTGTGCCTTTAACAGCAAGGCATAGGGATATAAACACGCGTCACCTTCTGGGTCCCCATAGAACGTTTCAGGTGCTGAAGAAGTTTCCTCGTCGTTGGTAGGTTTACTCCCAGCCAAACCCCAGTAGTCGACCACCGCGGAGGAATATATACGAAGAGATTCGCATAGCATGACCAGCACCGAGGCCTTTGAGTCCCCAACAAGATCCAAGATAAGCTCAACGTTGGAAGAAATCGAGACCGGATCCTGTTTTCGTTGGAAATCTGCTGTGCTAAAGTGCATTCGTCGCCACCAGTTATTCATCTGAGCTCGCACCCAAGCAGCCATAAGCCCATAACCGACAAACCCCTGCTGAACCAAGGTACTCTCTTGAGCCTCAATGAGCTTTGTCGCACCACTCGAGTGAACAGAAAAGTCTCGAAAGTTACCCATCGATGATTCCCAATAACAGAAGAGAATAAGAGTTGCAAGGGTGGTGGTGGTGGTCTGAGACTCAGTGTTGTCCTTGACCCAATCGGAAATACCCTTGATAGCAGAGTAGTAATACTTTTGGCTCTTTGTTCTATGGCTAGAATCGGGTTTGAATGAGAATCCTGGAATGCTCGAAAAGTCGGAGGATTTCCTTTGTGGTAGCATTCGGCTGAGACGTCCTGCAGACAGCGCCATCATGGTGTCGGTAACCACAAGAGGGAGATTTCCAAGGATGGGGAAATCTTTGAAAATGGGGTGTAGAGCTGGAAGACATTGATTAAGCCAAAAGTCCATGTATACCACTTGGTTGTCGTTGAGTAAAAATGGACTTGGACTTTTGAGTAATTGGTAAGGATGTATCGTGTTGGATGTGAGGTTGTTGTCCAGGGGCATGAGGTCTGTAATGGGAGGGCTCGCCATAGGGAAATCGATCACTTCTGAGGCGTGGCAGTCCGGTGTAGCTTCATTCTGCAAGCCGTCTTCCAAAAGTAACGGTATCTCGAGAGGCCTTTGTGTTTGGGTAGAAGGTCCTTCGACTTCTGAGGTGCTAGATGGAGCCCCTTTATGAGCACCCGAGATAAGTTGCGGTGAATGAGGTTCATCAGCCAACAGCTTCAATGAACTGTAATCGACGTCACCAGCCCAAAGCGCGAACCCATCTCCTAGAAAAGTGTTTGTAAACTCGAGGCCGCTACCTCCCATGTCCGAGAAGGGACTTATTGGCAGCGATATCATCAATTCCGAAAGCGGGGTCGAGTAAGCTGTCTCCCCGGGCGCCTCCGGGCTTCCCTTCGAAATGGCCGTTGAGTTGATGGGGGATGATTCATGGGATAATGGTGTTTCCGCAGCGACTGCCTCAGGCGAGTGATCCTCCTGCGGAACAAACCGGGCTCCAGCCTTGTGTGTCTCCCGTGGAGGACTTGGTGATGTATCGAAAGTGACATTCTTAAAGTTGAAGCCAGCCTTGTACTTTTCACAGCGCTTCCCCAGTCTCGCACACGTGCTACAAGCAGGCTTCTTCTCATCACACTACCTCAAGTCAACCCAGCTGCTCCGCAACTTATGATGGAAACATACCATTTTTCTTCGCTCGCGGCATGTGATACAGCCAGTTCGAGTGCGGACAATATTCGTCTTCTTTACACGTCGCGGAGCGGGCTTGTACATATCCGCACTCAAGGTAGGCATCATGAAAGATTTATCAATTGTTTATCGTGTGAGTTGATGGAGGAGGACTTGACGAGAACTCGGAGGTCAAGTCTGGAACCGGCTGATAATGCTCATTAGTAATGATTGTGCTCGGGTTCCGATTGGCCTGGGGCTATCAAAATGACTCAAGACAAGACATTCTTCAACGATACAATAGTTATCACTAATATTTAGCCATTCGCAAGATGGTAAATTAATTGTATTTCTAGCGGTTCCTATATGCCTGAGGATATGTTGTTAGAAATTTTATTGCCATAGCTGATTATTTGAAGAATTTATAAAGATCATTCCTTCATTTTTAAACAACTTGTTTGCCGTCCAGCGACTTATCCCCCATTTTAACAACTGACTCGTACATGGGTCAGTGGAACCCACCTTTCCTATTTTGGTGTGCAGGAGCGACACCCGAAGTCGGGGGAATGAATATCTACGATGACCATCTTCTGATACTTGACTTGGAAGGTCATCGTCTTAAAACTTGGACTAACTGAGAGTATTATCCGAGGCCGAATGTTACACTTTACTAGATTTTGGGCATTCACCTAATCTCGATTATGTCTGTTGGTGCGATGTGGTTTCGTTGGTCTCGTACCCTATAGCAGAACGGGATTGAGATGGTTTATTGATGTCATTTATGACCACTGTCGGTTCAGGAAATTAGTGATGAGTATAAAATATTAACCAAGGTCGCCCGAGTACCCTGACTTTTGCTTTCATGTCCTGGCATCCAACTGGACCTCTTTCATCAACATTGCTCAGACCTTGGAAAAAGTCCATAATGGTGTTTAGGGGGGCTTGATACCGATATTGCTAGACCTAGGACAAGGACTGTGGCTGTCCCTCAGCCCTTGACTGTTTCTTTGTTCTTAAGTTGCGTACTTTACTAACCCAAGGCCGGCTCTCATCTGCTACATGATTCGGATCTTCATCACTTTATACTGCTATATGCCAGTTAGAGTTCTGACAGCTCGGAAATCGAATTTCTCAAATAAAAGGCTGAATTGTAATCTACACGATGGTGCGTCTATCTAACCGCCACAGAACTATCAAGTAATCTATTCATACAACCTCTTCCGATCCAGCGGAGCAGCAA
Source organism: Fusarium papillatum (assembly GCA_013186395.1). Taxonomy (NCBI): domain Eukaryota; kingdom Fungi; phylum Ascomycota; class Sordariomycetes; order Hypocreales; family Nectriaceae; genus Fusarium; species Fusarium papillatum. The sequence goes on along the minus strand of JABCKC010000582.1, from coordinate 1,412 downwards.
ACTTGTCGTCATCCTCCATCATCGGAATAGACCTCACCGCAACATAACCCGTGGCACCCTGAGGACGCACATCAGCAAGCTGCAATCGCAGATGTTTAAGCTGTCTCGCCCTATCAGGACCATCGAGGTACGATCCACCTGGCGGCACAGGCACATTGGGATTATCCCTTGTCAGTGTACTCGCGTACCCCAGAACGTCAGGACCCCGGATGAAGGCCTGCAGGGCAAGACCACAGATGGCGAGGACCATGAGGATCATGGTTGTGAGAAGCAATAGACCAATCCAGAGGCGGTTCGCGATATACAAGTCCTTGGTCACCTTGACGGTCCCTGTTGTCGAATTCATAAATGGAGATAGATTAGAGTGCTCGACCGAGACAGTGTTGATACTGGGGTCGGTTTGGAACGAGACGTTGGTGTGACCGTTGGGGTTCAAGGTTGAATCCCAATACGTGTTAAAGGCCGTCGTGAACCGCCTCGAGAAGACATTCTCGAACTTGGACGTGTCGACTTTGGTCCAGTTCCTTACCGACTGTCCTGAGTAAGGGAACGTCTCGTCGATGAAGTAGTTCTCAATTGGCGAAGCGAGGCCGAACCCCAGGCTACCAGTCGAGTTTGCCCAGAGTGAGAATGCGCTGGATAGCTTCATGGCCTTCTCTAGCATGAGATCGGGAAACCGGTTACCAGGCCTCTGCTTGTTCTTGAGCCGTCGCTGCCGGTGTGCCTCGCAGCTCGTCCCGCTGCACTGCATGTCCGTCTCTAGCGTGACGCTCTCCATACTACAGTCCACAACGATCAGTTGCGTTGTCATCCATGGCATAAAGTCCGCCCAGCGGGACATGTATCGCATTGACAGTGGCGGTGGGTCCTCGAGGCTCAACCAGTCATCCCACTTGGCCGGAAGTGAAACGTTGACGATAAACGGCAAGTCGGCGACCGTCAGGGGATATCGAGTTGAGTTTACGTCGGCTTGCCACATGTTGAGGACAGCAGTCTCGTTGTCTCTTGGCTTTAACCGTAGGTCGATCGAGTGCGTGTGTTTGCAGTCAAAGTCGAGGTATGACGTCTCGACGGTAAAGGCGTAGTCGGCGTGGCCGCTCGGGAGGTCCAGTCCGTGCATCTTGATACCTAGGAGGGATGCGTAGTAGCTGCCACCCGTGCGAAGAGAAACGCTGTCGACCTTGTGCGTCTGTTCGTCGATGTCTCGTGGCCACTGGGGAATCTTGGGTAGGCCCCAGAGGTCTCTCGGCGAACGCTTCTGCTCGAGAGATGACATGAGGCTCGAAGAGTACAGCGCCTCCACGCTCGACATGCTAGTCACGGCCGAGTCCCAGAGAAGAAAGTTGGACTTTTGATAGGCAGGATCAGCGTAATAGATGACGGCATCCGCAGAGACGCTGCTGTTTCCGAAG
>JABCKC010000579.1:0-11239 GCA_013186395.1 Fusarium papillatum | reverse complement strand
TCTTCTTCTAAGTTTAGGTAAGGAGCTTGAGGAGACTAAGTACAGGACCTCAGCCAAAGCACTCTCTCTCACCCGCTTGTCCGACTTCTTTTGTGTATCTGAGTGTCTTGCAAGATGCAATGCTCTCTCTTCCCGCTTCAACTTCAGTCAGGCACTTGAGAAAATCTCACATCTTTGCCCTCTCCCGCCACCTTTTTGGGGCCTCTCCCCGTTCACAGCTCTGAGTTCCTCTAGTCTTCTTGCCATCATAGCCTGAACAGAACGAGCCATTACGCTTGAACCGGAAGTACTGATCGCCCTCCTCGCCCTCCTCACAATGAAACTCCCCTCTTGACCTAGACTTCAGCGGGTTTCCATTGCCGTGCTTCGCGTGGAGTTGGTGCTTGTAGAGACTTTGACGCTGAGCAAACGTCTTGTGGCATTAGACACTTGATGGGAAGCTCACCCACGCCCAATCGCACCTTTTCAGCATTTTCCTCGTGTTTTGGCTCACCCAAATGCTTCTTCAATGCGGCTCCGGCGGGAAAGTCGTGGTCGCATACGTCGCATCGGTGTCGCCTCTCGGCTAGGCAGGGCACGCTCTTTGACTCGCTTGTCCGCCCTCCTCTACGCATCTGATCTTCTGCGCATCTGGGTGTCTTGCCAGATGTAGTGCTCTCTCATCCCTCTTTTGTTTTAGGTACTTCGTCAGGTCTCTGATCTTCGCCCTCTCTCGCCAACTTTTCGGGGCCTCTTTCCGTCGCTTCATCATCTCTGCGTTGACGTTTCTCAGCTCCTCTGGGCTAGCAAGGAGACCGCCCGAGGCTTCTCTGTCAAAGAACTGCGAGTGCACAAACTGTCATAGCCCGAACAGTAGAGTCGCATAACGATCGTATTGCTTATATGCTTGGTGGGCATGATTGGGTGGCAGGAGGTGTCAAACGGATCATCATTTTTGAACGGCTTGTCGGAAATCGCAGGATGGTTCTCAGTCGCGCCCTAAATCTGGCGGTTCGTTCTTGTCCATGTCGTTCTACTTCATCCTAGGATGAAAATCCCACCAATCTGGGAATTCTAGGAGACTAGTCTTCTCGAGGCATAGCGACTTCGGCGGGGATTGATTGAAGGGGGGCGTAGAAGATGTCCGGTGAAGTTCTGAGGCCTGGTAGAGTAGATAAGCAGGGGGGCTTTGAGGCGGATTTGGAAGAGGGCTGGTGATACCTGAAATGAGGGGTCGCGAGAGGTGAAGAAGAGAAGAGTTGGGTTTGTTTGATTGAAGGGGGGCGTAGAAGCGGTCGGGGGATAGATATCGATGTGATGAGGGAGGAGTCTAGTTTGCACTATCAACCAGTCGGCAACCCTTTCGACATCATGCCTCATCCTAAGAGTTAGGATGATGGGACATCATCATAAGAATTTATCTCTACACATTCTCTTCCCCCTCTCTTCCTTAGTTCTTCTCCTACCTTGCCTACTGTCTTCTAAAGCAACCTCAAAATCCTGATAACTCCTTCCTAAGCTTTCCCATCTCCCCATTTAGTCTTGAAGCATCCCATTATTCCTGACACCGGTATTACGTGTATGAACGACACCAGGGACATCTGCCAGAACGAAAATCTCTGGAGATATGATACGGGCCAGACAGAGCACATTGAGAAGAGCGTTATCCTCATCGAAAACGACCAACGGACGGAGAGCAAGAGTGTCAAGCTTACACTGGGGATCGTCGACACTCTGAGAGCTGTCCCTGAAGGGAGCCCCAAAGATGGCCACCAAAGGCGCACCTGTGTAAGTCCCCTTGTCTCCAGTAGTTCATTCCTACTAATGATGGATATTAGCGATTATTATCACGGGCAAAGCGGTTCCAGATTATGGCTCAGACTTATCGTCGCGCTCAGTGCCTCCCTGAGCCCGCCAGAGCCAATGTGAGTACTCGTGCGCTTTCCCATGGAGGATCATCTTGCTAACTATAGACTTAGACAGGCGTTTCCGCACGCGGCAGTGATGCAAGGCCAGGTTCAACCTAGACGACCAAAAGGACCTCGGCCTCAGAAATACGACGACGAGGAGGACGAGGAGGAAGCAAGTGCCTCGGAGTCTGGTGAGGAGTCTGACTCCTCCATGGAAAATGCAGATGAGGCCCAGGAGTCCGAGGGCAGTAGCGACGAAGCTGACGAATAAGAAGATTCCGAGGACTCTGAGGATGAGGATGATGAGGATGGAGAATTCTCTAACGAGGAAGATGACGGGTGTGCAACAAGACGCAGCTTCAGGAGTAGGGGTTGGCATGACGGACATATGGCTTGCGCACATGTGGTGGACTCGATATGGAAGTTGACAATACCCGGTCCGATTTGCTTTATTGCATGCCTCATATTTGAGAAGAGATCACAACCCATATACTGAAAAACATTCGAGCTGCACGCGGCGAGGAAAAGGGACCCAAGTGCGTGAATGGCCTCTTCAATATTTAGAAACAGATGACAAGAGGCAAGCCCAGGACACGGAGAGACAATGAATCAACACATACTCCGAGCTAAGACAAGGCATGCTTTACTAATAAATACAATAGGTATAGGATAAGATTTCCATCAACGTATACACATATCATCCTAACTGTCAGTCAGTTAAGCGGTAAGAATCGTGAGGAGGGTCCCAATTCTTATCACAGCACCTCCTCAACTCATCCAAGACACCAAGGCCAACGTACAACATCATATTCATTCAATGCCGCCTCACAGGGCTGCATCTATTAATCATTACTTTCTCGCATGGCTTGAAGCCACTAGATACACATGAACCCATAGTCCCGTCTTTTGTCTATATACAAGCCGCCCAACCACCCTCCCTTGCGGGGTCTGGCTCAGCTTGGTGCGTCCATTCAGCGTAACCCAAAGAATTGGCAATCACTTCTCGGGTGTGCAATATCCCCTCTGAAGCGTCGTGAAAATGATTCATTGATTTCGAGTTTAGACAGCCTTGTTGCTGGTCTTGCGGGTCATAACCTTGGTGATAGCATGTCGGATCGTCACACCAGCCTTCTCAATGTCCTTCTTGGACAGAGCCGACGTGATGCAGATTCTGAGAGCGGGCTGGGCATACCACACACCGTCCTTGGGCTTGATGGCATGCGAGAATGGCTGAGTCTTGGTCCTCGTGATCATGACACCGTTGGCGAGGGACTGTATTTCGGTTAGCATACATATATCACATATCACGAACAAGGGGACATACCTCTTCCACGCAGTCCAGGAGGATGCGCTCCTGATCCTCAAGCTCCAGCTTGCGGGCAGCCACAACCTCAGGCTTAAGGGTAACAAGCATGACGGGGTTCTCGGGGGAACTGTTACAGACAACCCAGTCGCTTCGAGGGTCCAGCTGTGCCTTCATGGCCTTGATGTTCTCACGGCACTGAGTCAGGATATCAGGGTTCGACTGGAGCAGGTTCAGCGTCTCGCTAGCGGTGACGGCAAGCATGGCAGGGAGGGCAGCAGAGAAGGTGTAAGACGAAGAGGTGATGCGCTGGTGCTCAACAACATCCTTAGGACCAGCACAGAAACCACCGCCAGCGCAGAGAGGTCCAGCGAGAGAGCCGATAATCATGTCAACCTGCTGAGGATCCACGTTCTGATCCTCAGTGATACCACGACCAGTACGGCCAAGAACACCAAAAGACCAGGTCTCATCCAGAATAACACGGAACTTGTGCTTCTCCTTGAGCTCAACAAGACGAGGCAGATCGATAGAGTCACCAGAAAGCTCAAACAGACCCTCAGTGACAACAAAGCGGCGTGTGAGCTTCTTAGCCTTGGCCTGCTCCTTAACAACAGCCTGCATGACACGCTCCAGATCGTCCATGTCGTTGTGCTCGTACCAGCGGATGTTGCTTCGCGACGACTCGAGACCCTTGCGGATGGAAAAGTTGACGTTGCGGTCAGCGATGATGACGTCGCCACGTTTGCAGAAGGAAGGGATCACGCTCGAGATGGTGCTGAAGGCCTGAGCGTAGACGATACAGCCCTCGGTGCCCAGGTAGGCGGCGATGTCGGCTTCGGTCTTCATGTGGACGTCCTGGGTGCCGTAGAACTGGGGGGGTCCGCAGGGGCCGACACCGTAGGTGCGTAGGACCTGGATGGCCTTCTCCTGGATCTGGTCATTGGCGTTGAAGTTGTAGAAGTTGTAGGAAGCGAGGTTGGTGACGGTTCGGCCGTTGGAAAGCTTAGACTTGGGACCCGTAGGACTGTATATACGCATTAGCACTGAATGCTACATCATGACGACCGATAGGAGGTGATGCTTACCCAACGAGAACGGGAAGTCGCTCGGCCTCAGCAATCTCGAAAGGCGTCTGCTCAGCGACAAGAGGCTCAGGAGTCCACTCATCAATCAACTCCTCAATTTCCTACCATACATTAGCAATCAAACCCCTTATATCGTTCCATCGCATCTTTCTTACATCCTCCCTGAGCTTGACAAAGTTCTCCTTGCGCGTCGAGTAGGAAGGCGACAGGAGGTAGCGGATAAAGTAGAGCAGCAACACCAACTCAATGGCGGATCGCACGGGGTCGTTTTGGTAGCTCGACTGGATGTAGCGGGTGAGGACGGCAGAACCGGGCACCTTGTGGAAGTAGACGAGTGCCTTGTCGACGTGCTCGCCGATGCGGGCCTGGAGGGCGTCGAGTTCCATGGCTGCGAATGCCTTGGTGGATGATGAAGAAGGCTATGTATCGATCGATGCAGAGCTGCTGAAAAGGAGAGTCGTGTCGTCTTCAATTTCGGCGTCGTCGAGATATCCTCTTCACGTGCGTGGTTGGAAAGTCGAGGTTCGCATTCAAGTGTCGACGATTGATTCTGGCGGTGATGGCTCGACTGTTGCATCCATGGGATTTCCAGGGGCCTCCCGCTAAAAGCCCGTCGGAGCGTCATTGGCTGCACTGATTGGCCACTGACATCAATGTCGGCTCGCCCATTAAACAGGGGCCGCTCAGGCACCCGACGTCGCTAAGAAAATTGGGGGGCGTCGGGCGGGCCACCTCTACTCCAAATTGCAGGTGTTTTGAGGTTCAAAATTCAAAGAGGTCCAGAGCATGATCAACCAAGCTTGTTTCATGCGTGGATGAATCACTGTGCTACCTACCTAGGTATGCAACCTCCATCTTAATAAGTACCTGATCAAGACTATTGCACAGAACAAATCCTCCCCTTTCTCATATGACGACTTTAGGATGATATTTGATATAACAAAGAGAATAAACTATCATAAAATTAAGTGATTTTCTAATAATTTTCTATAGAGCATGCTATGATCTTTCTCATACCTTAGGATGAACTTAGGAAGATATAGGTAGCGGTCCTTGGTGGACTATGCATGTGGTCAACATCAGTCACTGAATCACTGAAGATCTAATAAAAAGAGAGATAGAGAGAATAGCCTTTTGGCCTTGATTACAGGCCCCATCAAGTTGGAGGCCTTCGACTTGAAACAATGATAACAGGGGTCCAACATGTTCCGGATGCCCCGGGAATTAAAGGCCACCCCTGACGTTGGCTTCATCTCATCACTCAGAGCCCTCACATGCCTCGGTCACGACTAGCCATATTGTTCAACATTATTTGCATTTGCGTCTAAAAATTGCCATGTGTTTTTCCTTTCATTGTACACATTAGAATTGAGGTAAAAAATGCGCCTTTCCTCCTTCCAAAAAAGATCTCTCAGCCCAGTTCAGCCAGCGAAAGCCTGGTCTGATTTCTTCTCCTCCTCCTCTGTCTATAAACTTGATCAAACGTGTGCGTGGATTTCCATGTGCGGTGCAGGACCAAAAGGAAGATAACGAAAACATGAACCCCTTGCAATTTCTTTAACTTTCGAAAAACAACAATAGAACCGACGAAAAGACTTTGGATGCGCCCATGAATGCATGCAACTCGCTGACAGCCACACAATCGTGGACCTTGTCCAAAAGTATAAACTCTTGTCTTTTCAAAGGTTAGGTGGCGGGCTGTGTTGCCTCCTTATTCCACCCCTTAAAACAGCTTGATCTTGGCCGTGACCGAGGCTTCGGCGCCAGTCGTCTTGGACTTGCCAGCTCCAGTGTAGCCAGCCATTCCAGTACCAGTCTGCGACGTGCTGTTGGTGTTGTCGTGGTGCAGATCCGTGGGCTGCACCAGGTTGAAGCCGAGACCGCCCAGGGATGATGAGATAGTATCTCCTATGTACTTGCCGGCAACCACGGGTCCGACAATGAGCGCGATGAACACGATCAGCAGGGTGAAGTAGAGGATGGCATATCGGATCACACGTCTGCGGCGAAGCTTAGACTGCTTCATCGAGTAGATAGGAGGTCGAATTTGACGACTGTGACAGTTGTTAGTTTATACCCAAGTAAGCCATGTGATAGAAACGTACCTAGGACGAAGCCAGAACAGCATCATAGAGTGCAGCATGTCGACCTTGGGGATCAGGATGACAGGAGCCATGAAGAAGAGGAGCCAGTGGCCCAGGATAAAGTCGGCCGAGAACATGGACAACTCAGAAATCTTGCAAAGGAATTCTCGGGCAGGCTGAGAGATACTGTGCCATCCCATCGAGTACCACTTTCCGGTCCAGAAGGCGATGTTGGACGTGTCCGACTTGAACTCACGAGTCAGAGCCAAAGACACGATAAGCTTGACAAAGAATCGCTGAATCGCGGTCGCAGCGATCATTCCAGCCATTGTTCGCGAAAAGTTGAAGCCCTCAAGGACGAACATTCCCAGGAAGGAGATAAGGAGGAAGATTACTGCGGTGGCGTGGGCAATACCAGCAAGGACACTGCCAAACTTCTTGCAGCACATACTAAGCACTGGTCCCATACAGCAGGCCATACCGAACATAGCGGCAAGGACGCCGGCGTTGACACCAATGGGGGCGAACGAGATGATGAGCAGACGAATGAGCGAGTCAGTCGGCTGGATCTTGGTCTTGACATCATCAGGCTGGATCCTCGCCACAACACCAGTCTGGGCGTTGATGAAGAGATAAGGAAGAGTCGTCACAACAGCAAGCATCAGAGGTGAAAAGATCTCGCTGAAGAAGATGTTGGCAAGCGGAGCTCGGGGAACGTCAGCTGACATCTTAGCTGAGGGGTCGCCCAAAGTCTTGCGCTTGTAACCCGTAATGCGAGTTCGCGAAAGTCGGCAGTAGGAGATCCAGGACGAGGCATGGCTTCGCGAGTTACCACGCGAGAGCCAGCGGAGGTAGTCTCGGTAGTCGATGAAGAAATCGTTCCAGGCAAACTGATGAGGGTTGTACAAGAAAGGCGAGATGGTCAGGGCCAGCAGAGTGAGCCAGAAGTAGATGAGGACACCCTTCCAGACTGTGAGTGTCGCAAAAAGAAGCATCATTAGAAGTCGGGCTCCAAAGTAGATGGCAGGGCCAGCGAATCGAGAGTACAGGACACCAAAGGGAATTCGAGCTGTGGCGAAACCACGACCGGTACCAATGTATCGCGCACCACCAAACGAAACGTTCTGCTGCACAGAGTTCGCGTAGATCTGACAGACGAAAACTTCGAACATGAGAGAGAGCGACGAGAACTGCTTGGTGAGACGGAGAGCAGCGCGCCAAGCACCACGTTCCATGCACTCCTGGACGATAAGCGGAATAAACGAGAGAATCAGGACGAAAAGAATGGACACAACGCAACGGTAGATCCAGTCCGTGAGCGCATCCGTGTTGGCACAACCAGTGGGGAAGAGAGGGTCGGTGATGGGGACGTCTCGGTTGTAGTTGCAAGGAATGGTCTCGTGGCGGAGGGCTCCCAGGTTGACAAGAGTGATCATGAACATCTGAACCGAGAACATAATGAACATGTTGTTCAGATGGAAACCGGGATGGGCGTAGTAGAAAGAGAGGAAACGATCCAGAGGAAGCTGAGTGCCGAGGTAGTAGTACTCGCGAGACAAGAACTGTTCACCCATACCCGTACCAATCTTGGTTGTGAAGTTGAGGACCGAACCGAAACCCAAATCACGACCCTTACCACACTGGAAGTACTCGCATTGCTTGATACGGCCTCCACGGAGCAGGGCTGTCATACCGGCGTAAATATCCTCGTTCAGATGCAGACCCTTCTGAGCCTTGGACACACCACCACGCGTAGTCATGAAGACACCATTGAGGAAATCGGGATGTCCGTAATGCAGCTTGCCACCAATCTGAGCCATAGTTCGAGCAAAGAGAGTACCGAATGTCTGTTCCTTTCCGGCAGCAATGTCACCAAGAATACCAATGTTCTCTGAGAAAATGTACTCGCGAGCACCAAGGATAGCAACGGGAGATCGGACTTCGTTCTTGACACCAGGGGTATAGGGAGAAACGTTGTCGGTCTTCATCTCCTCGAACTCGGCAAGAACACTGCGAATCTTGAGACACTCCTCGAGATAGTTGTCCTGGTTGGCGTCGATGAGCTGGATATACTCTCCACGGTAGAAGATGATGGAGTGGTTCTGGTTGTCCGACTTGCCGTCACCGAGAATGGGGTTACCAGAGAGCTGAACACGGAACTTGGGTCGACGCATGCCGTTCTCCATGATCTCAGAGTGACCATCGACCAGAACGGAGTAGAGTTTGGGCTCTTCGCCTTCGGCAGTCGGGGCTTCCTCGTCCAAGTAGGCAATCTGAAGGTCAGGATAAGCGCGGAGAAGGAATTCGGCGTTCTCCATTTCCTCCTTCTTAAACTTGGAGTATCGCTGCATAGAGACGACGATCTTGAACTTGCGACGGGCCATGCGCTCAAGCTCACGCTCAAGCTTATCCGTGTTGCCTCCGAACATCTGAACAACCTCGGGGTTCTCAACACGGTAGAGAAGCTTGATGGCACGGCTATAGTTCATAAAACCAGAGATGGTACGGTACAGAGTCTGGAAGCGGAGAGAGGCCCAGATACGGGTACGGAGAGTGTACTCGGGAGCCGAAGACTTGAAGCCGATACAGTAAAAGGGAAGGTCGTCAATCTTGCTCTTGGCGGTGTCCTTCTCGCCCTTGTCGTTCTCGTCACCGTTGTACTGCGAGGTCTCGTCGGCAAGAATCTTGGTGTCCTTGACAAAGCAATCCCACTCGTGAGGGTGAAGCTGCTTGAGGTACTCGAGGAGGGTAACACGAGAGTAGGGCTCGTCCTCGCGAATGATCTCACGAAGCGACAGTAGAATCTTCTCGCTGTAGTGGGGAATCATGACAGTAAAGGTCGGCATGTTGTCAACTGGAACGGGCTCTGGCATGGGGGTGGACAGAGACTGGGCGAAGAAGGAAATTCGGCGCTCAGCTTCACTGTAGCTGGGGAAGAACTCGGTCTTGAAGGAGTGATCTTCCTGCGACACGAAGAAGGTGGGAGCACGGAGAGTTCGCTTGCCCTCCTGCTCTGAAGGAACCTGGTGATAGAGCAGCTTCTGAACGTGGTCGATGGCCAAGAGATGCTCGCGGTACATGGAGATGACAATAGCGTTCCAGATCTGCGAGATGAGAACCTTGGGCTTGTACTTAATCTCCATGTCGGTCGTGGCTAGGACCTTAGAGTAAATTCGCTTGGGTAGGCGAGAGAAGATATTTCTCCAGGGAGTCCAGATAGAGGAACCGATATAGAAAGATCGGGCAACCGACATCAGCGTGTTGAGCAACACGTACCACAGATAGGTATCGAGGAAGAAGAAGATGACGTCGGTGAAAGCCATCAGAGCCAAGACAATTGTGGGATGCCACTTGCAAAGTTCTCCCTTCAATAGCAGGTTATCGCCCAGGCAGCTGTCAACGTTCATGATGGCCAGGTATCGGACAGGATCACGGAAAGATAGAATCAGATAAGTGTACGAGACACCCATCTTGATACCAAAGACGACAGCCCACAATCCGTAAGACATGGCCATGTCATTTCCCTTCAACACAGGCCAACTGGCAGTGAACGTCTGACTAGCTACATAGCGACGAGTCTTCGTGCTCATGTAACTGCCGAACAGTCCACCGAGAGGCATGATGGAAAAGAAGATGAACGTGATGACGGCGATGATGAAGTGAACAATACCAACAATTTTGAGGATACTCTCCTTGAGCAAGCTCGAGAACCCAAAGACAAGAACACCGGGAGCGACGTTCAGGGCAAAGACCAGGAGGATGAAGAAGAATCGCTTCATCAAGTGCTGAGCACCAGCCCAGCGTCGAGGAACGTAGGCCCATTCAGCAATTGTCGCGATAAGCTGGATCAGAGAAGCAATCGCACCACCGAAACCAACAATAGAGAATGCCTTGCTTGTCGGCGGAGACTGGTTGACTTGCTGCTCATAGTCCTTAACGAGGAGGGTGGGGGCGTTGTGGGAAGTGTAGAACCAGAACATGGTCAAATGAATGATCCAGATACGGTTGAAGTTGACGATCAAATGGAACCAAGAGCGAGACTCCTTGTATGTCTTGAAGAAGCACTTCTTCCAGTGGACGTCCTTCAGTTTCATGTATCGCTCGGCGGGGGGCACATCGATCAGCTTGCTCTTATCTTGCAGAACGAGGCGGTCAATTCCCTCGGGATACCAGAAGAGCTGATTGCAGTCATCGTAACCAATAATGTTCTTGTGGTCACGCTCGCGACGAACATAGACGCCATCGAGAATCTCGTAACCCTGGTCTCGAAGGTACTGGTACAGGGGAGTGATAACGTTGTTAAGATAGGTGAACTCCTCAACCGGTTCAACGAGAGCCTGGCACGCAGGCGAGTTGAGGTAATCGTCGGCGCACTTGAAGATGAAGCACATACACTCAGGCATGAATCGGACTTGGTTGGCCTCACCCCAGCACAGGAGGTACAGGGCGATCTGGCGGACACGGTCATGCTGAGACATGCGGTTCATGCGAGTCTTCCAGCGATACTCTGCAGCCTCGAGGCTGTCGTCGCCCTCCAGGTCCTGCAGGGTCTCGGCCTCGTTGGCAGCGGCGTCCTTCTTCTTCTTCTTGCCCTTGCGCTTCAGGTTGAGCCCCTTGGCGTTGGCGAAACCAACAGCATCATCAAGATCGAGGTGAGCAGCAAAGTACCACTTGCGGTAGTTGGCATTGTCGCCACCAATGTAATCGGCGTGGAGCGAAAGAAGCGCCTGGTTGGGGGTCATGCGGGAGGCTCGCGAGTCGAGGAGAATCATGAAGTGGTCGTACATGTTGCGCATGCTGTCCCTCTGGAAACCGAACTTGGAGGTCAAGTCGAGAAAGATGTCCTCCACTTCTTCCTTAGACAATGGGATCTGA